>OMNZ01090993.1:0-14876 GCA_900303255.1 Lesueurigobius sanzi | reverse complement strand
TACAATATATAATTACAGAGGGCTACAAACTTTATTTTCCAGCTTTGTGTTCTCAAATATTTAAAATTGCTTAACTAGAATTGTTCATGGAGGTATATCAACTTCTTTCATTTATTAAAATTTGTATTATTCGTACACAAATTGTTTCTGTTGAAATAGTTGAACCATGCTTGGGGGTGGGGCTGCAGGAGGTTTAGGATTTTGGAGGCCTAGAGGAGGCCCTCTTTGATTGGTTATGGGTTTTGACCAATGGTGGCACAGCCCAGCCCACTCACAGCGCCAGCAGAGTGCGCTCTACGACATGCAACCTGCAACCTGCGCCTAGGTACTGCAAGATCGGGCCCATAGTCCGGAAAATACATACTCCTAAAATAATAAAGAGTAAATGAATAAAAAATGCTGCAGTTTGAGCAGAGCAGCAACATTTGTTCATTTATTTTGTAAATGTAAATATATTTAAATATTGGAATAAAACCATTAGCTCTTATTGCCTAATTATTTCTGTTTAGATGTGAGCAGACGCAAATCTGACATGTTACAATCACCAGAATACAAGAAATTGTACATGATTTCAATTTTCCTCCATACAAGACCCCAAGATTTTTGATTAAAACGATTGAACATAAATAAATGACATGAGGCCAGGCGTAAAATTATATAAAGTTCCTAATGATTAAATATAATGTGATGCTGACTGTGAAATCTCGCTTGGACAAATGCACAAATGAAGAAAAGAATTTTGTGGCTCTTCTCTGCATGAATATTTTGGCTCTAGGTCTTGAGGTAGCCGCCCCTGGCCTAAAGCGAGACGTCCACCGGTTTATGTTTTGCTTCTCCACACTCCAATTTCTCCAGAACATGCACCTGAATTCTGAGAGAACAATTTAAAGAGGAAGTTGAACCGTCCCTGCCCCCAGAAATCCTTGTGCACATTCCGATTCTTCTCATGCACTTATTTATATTCATGTTTCAGGCTCACAAGTTTACAGTCACAGCACCACCGACAACTACCAGTGCATCAACGCATACTTAGAGGTTCCAGATCTATAAAAAATGTCCATATAATGATGCAAGCTGCAAATGTTGGTCCTATATTCCTTCACAAATTGCTGTTTTTACAGTAAACTCTATATGGTGTAAAAAGGATTATGGGTCTGACTCTGACACGGTAAACAGCATTTTCACATTTTTTTTTTTTTTTCATTTTCTCCACTGATTAGAAATAGTGCTTGTTCCTCCATCTGAGGTTTACTTCTACACTCCAAGAATCTTCACACCATTGCCTCAGGAGTTCCTCTTCATGTATTATGCATAGCACATGTGAGCCCTCTGCCTTTTACTACATAATGCATGTTACTTAATGTTGAAAAGACACAGTGGCTGGGGTGTCAGCACATGACCCAACCTGTCTCCACCGGCTCACGGCTCGAGCAGCATCATTGACATTATCTCCTCTGCCTCCTCCTTCTCCTCCTGCAGGTCCCACTGGAAAGCTCGGAAAGTCGACCCCAGTGTCTCTAATTTCAGGCACTTAATGAGATTTTTAATTGGTGACCTTTGGAGAACAGTTTCATACCGGGCGCATGAGAACACTCAAGGGGGGTCTGAGCACACCACTCAATACACGCAGGCGGGTCCTTCATAACAGAGCGCCAACGATCCGGCACTTTACTCTGGATTGATCGGACTTGGGCTTGATTGACAGCTCTGAGAATTTGGAATTACATTTTACACAACTTTGGAGTTTATGTAAGAAGTTTGTTCTATTGTTGTTATTTCACACTAAAAACCACACCAGGGTGTACTTTTTTTTGCAAGTTTAATTTTCTGCTTGTTTATAATCTTAATAACTGACATTTTAGTGTGAGGACGAGCTGCATTAAAGTTCCAAGCCTAAATGAAGGTGTGGTAGCACAGTTAAAACCTTTGCTAAATGCACCCAGGTGAGTGTTTCACTGTATTAACCACCGTCTGTTAGCCTGGCATCCAGACTAGTCTCCTCTGTTTATTCTATACTGCAGATTAGTCTGGAGACGCTGCTGCAGGAGCAGCTCTGCTGAGGCAGGACTAACGTCACACTCACACTACATCGAAGGTCCGTCCTTGTGGGTCCGTTTCGGCCATGTTTAGACTTAAAAAGTCATTCAAATCAATGCTGCACACTAGTCCGTCACGGTCCGTCTCCGGCTAC
This sequence comes from Lesueurigobius sanzi, assembly GCA_900303255.1. Taxonomy (NCBI): domain Eukaryota; kingdom Metazoa; phylum Chordata; class Actinopteri; order Gobiiformes; family Gobiidae; genus Lesueurigobius; species Lesueurigobius sanzi. The sequence continues at coordinate 12,685 of OMNZ01090993.1, read as the reverse complement.
GTCAGGTCCTCCATCCTAACGGAAAGAATCCGCAAGGAGTCCGTTGGGCCCAAGCAGACACAGTATACAATACACATGAATATTGGACAGACTAATGAGGTGTCAGGAAACTAACCACATGGCAACAGGTTCTTCATTATGAATTAGATCAGTGAGGTCAATACAGGTTGGTTAGCGCTTAATTGCTTCTCATTATTTGCTTGCCATCACTCTGCCACTATAAACCTACACAGGCTTTCAAAGTCAAGCCACACATACAAGTAGAGATAGATTTGAAACTAAAAAGCAATAATTGGCAATGGTTTGGTTACCCTGCAATAATGTGTAATCTTCAAAGCATCTTTTCAAACCCAAAATTATGATTTAAAGCCTCAATTATGCATGACATGTCCACTTTAAAACGACCACAAGAGTCAAGAGTGTTGCCCAGGGACACAATGGTGCTAAACATTTCTGGTAGTAGAGATCAGACAAGACTAAAGAACAAAGATCGATTGTCTTACCTTGGTGAGATGTCACACCCCTGCTGCATGAAGGCTCCCAGTGAGAACCAGAGCGAGTTAAAGATCCCAAACTCATTGGTCTGCTCCGGGCTCTGCTGCAGCGTGTTCGGCTGTGGGACAGTGGGCGTCTGCTGCACCCCGTTGGACGCAGACGGTTGGGTGGGGGTCTGTGGCTCGGCCCCCTCCTCATAGTCCTCCGAGTGCCACTCGTACGGGCTGAAGCGGCTGACGAGGAACAGGACAACGCTCACGCCGATGTAGGCAAAAACGATGCACATCCAGATCTCGTAGGCCAGTGGGTCCAGGAAGGAGAAGACGCCCGGTTTGGACTTGGTGGGTTTCTTGATCATGATGGAGATGCCCAGAGACATGAACGGTTTGGAAAAGTCGATGACCTCCTCACGAACAAGAGTGATGGTGAGAGGAGCGACGGCCACATCTGCTTTCTGTTTGATAAAAACAAAATGTTGCCATTGACACATCCATCAACCATCGCTTTTGTTTTCATTTTCATTTCAATTTAGTTACACTCTGTTCTGCCCTTTCACTGGAAATGGACTGATTTGATTTGGCCGTTTAAATAGAGTTTGACATAGGTCACAATGCAGTTTCCTAAAACAGAGCAATGCTTCGGAATTTAATTCTGTTTGCTTTTTGAGAGTCAGTCTCAGGTAAACACAAAGAACAAAATACTGTTTTTCCCCTGTGTACAATAAAGCTTTTATTCATGGGGTAGGTTACTTATCCCTACTGATTAATTTGGCAAAGACATTGTTTATTGTTTTGTTTTACATATTTCTATAATTTGAAGATCAATATGTTTTACTGTTTACTGCCTTGATGAAGACACGTGTCGAAACGAGTTGGCTGTCCATGCTCCAATAAAACTTATTTTTCCACTTCGGAGTACCTCGGAATCCTGACTGCCAGATACACTACACAGTACAGATATTTTTTGCGTGTCAGCTCCTCTATATTTCATCAATATGTTTTATTTGTATTAAAATGCTTAGAAGCACATACTGTATAGCAGAGGTCATGGATTAGCAGACCTGGGTCCGAATCCGGACCCCAACGCCAACCCATCCGGACCCGAACCTTGTATCCGACCTTTGGACCCGACCGAGTAAATCCCCATCTCATTTAAGACGCTGCCTGCACCGCTCTCTCTCCCTTTCCAGCCAAGCTGTGCTTATAGACCAGGAGTGGACAAACTAAGGCCCGGGGGCCAAATGCGGTCCGCCTGGCCCTTCACTCTGACCCCCACAGCATGACCTACCCTGATATGTGTTGGTTAAAACGAGTGAATGGAATGTTTTCACTGGCATAAAGAAAGATAATTCACACCTGCTGCTATGTAGTTGCTTTTGAAAAGGTTTTTAGGTGATCTATTTGAGAATTGTACTTGTTATAAATGCCCATGCCTATTTACTACGACTAGTCCGGCCCATCTGGCTTGTTCAAAAACCCAGAGTGTCCCTTGCATCAAAAAGTTTGCCCATACCTGTTATAGACTCTGTGCTCAGATAACAGAAAGGCGCATTTGTAGTGTAGCCAGTTTAAATTGTCATACTTTCAGCTTTAAAGACTTATTATATGCTTATTCAACAATATTTGCCTGGATAATTACCATATTTTACATTATTCCATTAATATTTTGGGCCATGGCTTGTCATACTGCGGTGATGGTGGGTCCTGATGCCGTACCAGTCGAGAACCACTGGCCTAGTGGGCGCTGCACATGCACAAGCTGCTTACCCCATAGACCAGTTCCCCGACCATCCCGTTCCACATCTTGGATTCTGGGTCCCTGGCTCCGTACTTCCCGTCGGACACGATCTTGAGCTTGTACTGGTATCCCACGTGTTTGGCGATCTCTGCGGCCAGCTCCACGATGTAGCCCTCGTATTTGTCGTTCCCACCCAGCTGCTCGTGGTTCTTCTTCAGCATCACGTACGGAGACTCCTGCAAAGAAAACGAGATTTATTACAATTCAAAGTAATAATAAAGTTTCACCGCAGATGTATGTTTAATTTAACTCTCGAACAGGGACATGTGGTTCTTAAACTGTTTATACCATGCACAGAATAAGAGCAAACAGAGCCCTGCAGAGAGGGGGAGAGAAAGAGAGGAGAGCCGCATTATGGAGCAGCTCTTTCACGCACTCAGCGGCCCTCTGTGTGGTTTTCTCTACATGTATCTTCTGCCTGTGATTAATCACTTGTAGTCTCTTGCTTTACAGCAGGATTTTGCACAGATTTTAAAGAAAATGATATGTGATCAGGCGGAGGAGGAAGAAGGACGAAAGAGAAGATATGACGATGAATAGGCAGCGGTTTCAGACTTTTTTGATTTGTGCTCAAATAACTTTTTCGTTGTACTTGTTGCAATGACAATAAAGCTTATTCATTCATTCATAATTGCCTGTGCCAATATATGACTGAACAATTTTCTCTCCAAAATGTAGAAGTTGAGGCCATTTTTGTGGTGTTTTATCTGCATTTGAAAACGTTTAAAACACCTGCAGTTCCACTTTTGGCCACACGTCTGTCTGTGCAATAACCCACCATTCCTGTGTTCATATAGTACTTTAAATAATTCACCGTGACCCTCTCGATGAACAGACAAAATCTGTTCTGAAAAAAATGAGCTATAACATGCCTTAGTTTAACCTTGTCTAAGACAAATTATAAGGAAAATGTAAAGTTGGACAGATTTAGTTTGGAAATTTAAAGGAAAATATGTGAAAAAATCTCGTTCACGGCTTTAAAATCTAAATAAACGGTGATGCTTGGTTCACAAAATGTTTTATTGTTGTCAACACAAAATAGTAAATAGATTTGACCAGAGTGATTATCTCAGCTTTTTTTTTTTTTGTAAGGCGACCTTGAGTGTCTAGAAAGGTGCCTAAGAAATAAAATGCATTATTATTATTTTGTCTCCAAACAGCTGTTTCTGACTAAAACTGCCCTCGTTCATGCCCTCGTAAAAACAAGAATGGATACAGATAGAGCTTCAAACTATTTTTAAACGATAGACTTCATTTTGGTATTGAATATTTACAGATCACTGCCGCGCACCATTTTGTTAGAAGACTACATGCATTGTTAAAAAAAATTGCAAAAACTCTGGCAGGGAAGGGGGTGAAGCTGAGAAATAGGCCGGCAGGCAAAGAGTTAACATTGTGTCCAAATCAATTGTGTAAATCTGTTGAAATCTACATCTAAATCCCGTCTAAAGCCATGTTCAAATTTGTTCGACCTGAAGCGAAATGCCTTTCTAGGGAAAACAGTAAAACGCGCTTCATTTGCGCAGCTGAGGAATGCACATTGAGTCTTGTGTTCATCAGTTAGTCTAACCCAAAGGAAGAACCAAAAGAATCAAATAAACCTTTTGTTAATTCATCAAAATAGTGCGTTTGTAAATGCTACACTACAAAATAAGTGGATAAAGTGCAGATTGAATATACCTTTTGCTACAGATGTGTTTCAGACATTGCATCGACAAAGTACCACTACCAAGATGTCCAATACATATTGGGTATATGGACAACCAATATTTATAGGACATCTTGGTAGTGTTAAAATTACTTATTTGTGAAAGTTGGCCATATTATTAAGGTCCACCTCCATGTTTCTATCCAACTTTGCCATACTGCCCCCTGCTGGCTAGCCTGGCCACTGCACCACGTGACTTTGTTCCAGTACCTGAGTGGAACCATACCGTTGATTCACAAACTCTGGGTGGCGACTCACCTTTTGTTGGGTCGCGGTGGAGACGCATATTACAATCAGCGTCTCATTAATGAGGAAACTGGGGAACTGCTGCAGTGTTATCCACACAGCCAGGACTCTCTTTATAGGCTGTTAACATGTCGCCTACACGTATCTACAAACTGTTGTTCACAAGTTTATTATATAACTGCATCCCTTGCCCTCACTACAAAAAATACAATCAAGCAGGGGTACAAACACTTGATTTGAGCAGTTTTGACAAGATTAGGCATATTTACTACTGTCATCTAGATTATTTGGCTTATTTCATGACATTTCTGACTGATTCTAAGGTTAGTCAAATGAGCGACTAAATCTTAACTCGTCAAAACATCTCAAATTTAGATAAATATTCTGAATTGGAGTAATTTAAATGTACTTTTTGCAGAGCTCTGGACGGCACTTGCTCGCCCACTTAAGCCTCTTGTTTCAAAGCGCAGCCCGGTGGAGCGGTGGATGGCGAGCGGTGTGTGGTATTCAGGCTTCTTGTGTTTGTCTTTGCCTTAAGGTGCAGCATCTTTTCTGGTGATAACTTCCTCAAATTCCACTCGTGTTTATCCCGCTCACGCTGCAAGTGGGCGATAACCATGAGCTCTGTTAGTTCTGTGAGCTGCTGCTTTCTGTCTGAAGTGCAGACCTGCCCACAACGTTCTTTATCTAAATGATCAAAAAAGCATTACGCTGACCCTTAAAATACACCTAGGGCTTATTTACTTATGTGGGATTAACATTATTTGTAGAAGGCTTAACTAAGGAGAGACCCGCGAGAGATCACCAATGGTAAAAACAGGAAAAAAGTTTTGAGAACTGGGGATCAGTGCATCTCTACCATACATTAGAAATGACTTGCACTTATTATATTACAGGGAACAATACCGCTTTAATGAGGCTTAACGTCACAATCAAAACTCCAAAGGAAAAACATAGCTTGGTGCTCCTTGGTGGCCCTCACATCACGAAACCTGACTAAGGCCCCGCGATTATAATTGGCGGTGTGTGGAAGGTGCTGGAGATAAGATGATTGTGTAAAATTACCAGGTATTATTTTGTCTTTGTTCAGTGGCGGTATGGTGTGTAATTTAAACACAAAGGTGATAAAGCGTGATCATTATGACAGCTCCGTGGCGCATTGATAACACGGTGCAGCTCATGAGGAAACGGCGGAATCGGACACTATTATTAGAGCTGAAGACGCAGAAGGAGCGGCGTGCGTTTTGTCTGTGTGACCTCTGTTGCATCTCACCAGCAGACGCACCACCAGCAGCAGCCCACATGAAACCTGGGGCCTGAGACGCACCGTAATGACCTGTAAACAAACGTCATCCTTCTAAAATAGTAAAAGATATCAATTGGCCTGATATCTCTAAATTTGCTTAAAAAAAAACACGTGTTACAGTCCAGAGTTAAATTTTCAACATTCAGTTTTGATGTTGATTATGTTTTATGAGGATGGACCCCGTTTTTATAGGCACCAAAGCTTCTGGGACTTCCATTTTCACAATGTAGCACATGGACGGTCCTGTGATTGTATGTGTGAAATTGTGAAACAAATAAACTAAAATAAATAAATATTCCACTTTTATAAATAGCTTTATACTAATATTATGAATGAAGATGCACCTTATTTGCTGTGGTTTCTCACATTGTCAAAATTCACTTTTGCACCATGATTACTTCTTATAAGAAATATAATAGTTTATTTAGAAATCGGGGGATGTTTTGGCAGTAGTAGCCGTAGTAGTAGTAGTAGTAGTAGTAGTAGTAGTAGGTAGTAGGATGTTTATTGTTTATTATTTATTTGGTTGGGACAGTGCATGTTAATGAACACACGAGATCCATGCATGTAAACACGCCACTCTGGATTGTAGCCTTGAGATAATTTCCATCCGTTGTCCCACACTTGTACACACAAACACATTCTCATTCATCCTGATCTATTGTACATGTTTTAAGTGGTAGGGGAAACCGGAGCACCGGGAGGAAACCTACGGAGACACGAGGAGAACATGCAAACTCCACACAGAAAGGCCCCGCCCCCTTGCCCGCCTTATTAGTCTGATTATGATCGGGTCATGATTATGACACACCCCTCAATCTGAGCGACCTTGAAGCTCACGCCTGTGTCTACCACACACATAAGCCAGGCAGGATTTTGGAGAAGAGTGTGGCTGCAGACAATTCTCCGATCAGCAGATGAAGGGTGATTAGTGGAGCTCCACAGGACAACGCTAGCTTAGACTAAATACTTTACTGATGCAGAGGGAAATGCAAGCCCGCATTAATAAATAGGAGAGATTGGTCAAAAACAAGCACAAGAGTCAAAATACTCAGCCGAGTAACTAGGCGTGTAGCTGTTCTCACGCTGGCGCAGTAGTTCTCCAAACTAGCCCTAAACCTAACTCTAACCATAAGGATAGTGATAAGGCGTCTTGAGATTAATTTTAGGGACGCACAATATATCGCAAAAAATACTTTATTATTATATTTATTTAATATTAGGTGATGCAATATCCGCATCGCAAGAAGCCACAAAATATCACAAGTCTTCCATCTGACTGAGATTTTTACATTTTTTGCTTGCAAACCTTAGCCTCCCAGAGTCAACCCCAGCGTGCCAAATTTGGGTCCTGGGGAAGGAAAGAGAGAGAAGTAGTAAAGAGGGAGAGAGAGAGAGAGGAAGGAAAGAGACAGAGAGGGGAAGGAGATAGAGAGAATAAGGAAAGAGGGCGAGAGAGAGGGGAAAGAGAGAGAGAGAAGAACGAGAGATTTTAGTGCCCAATTTGGGTCCTGTGGGGTTTAACAGGTTAAAAAGTAGTAGAAGCAGAAACTGTATTAAAAGTCATATTCTTAGGATTAATAACCTTTGCTGGAGTTCATTAAGTCGCTTTCCCTCATGGGGCATCGAAGTAGCCACTCATGGTTACTTTAAAGATGATGATTACTCAAAAAGTCTGTAATAATTCCTCAAACTTTCGTAATATTCTGGAGTCCACATGTCTCTTCCGCCTCTGCTGGGACCACCTTTATCTCGCGGTCCAGTCTGAGTCCGTTGAATTGTTTCCGACTGGCCTCTATTCCCACAGGTTGTTATACGAAGCCGATTCCTGCTAAGACTGTGCAGAGCTGCGTGGACCCTGCCCCCTCCATATTTCATCTGGCTCTAACGACAGGGCTTTCCTCCTGGTGCCACAGTTATCTGGCTTCCCTTGCTCTTTATGCTTGAGGTGAAGGTAATCATTGTTACACATGAAAACTCGGGGCCCACTGCTCGCGCAACAGCACCCGAGGGAGACAGCGCGCCGAAAGGTTGGATCTGACGGATATTCGCAGACACACACGATACACACACACACTATACGCGATGGCGAAAGCTATACGCACGCACACACACATAGACATCTACACCAATGCGTTCTTAAAGACAAGCTGAGGTCTGCCAGGACAAGTCTCATTGACCGAGAACAGCTCCGAGGGGATCTGTCTGTCAGTCGGCCATCTTGAATACAAAACACACGCACGCACGGCCGATAGATAACTGTCAAAAACGCATTGGAATGAAATGAAACGTGTCCGAGTGGTTTCCCGGTGTTTTTCTAAGGGAAAGTGGGCCGCATGAGATTCCGCAACTACACGGACAGCAGCGTCTCATGTGTTGTCGGATATTGCGATATGCGCTTCTCTAACAGGTTTAAGACTTCAATAACTTTTTACACCAAGAACCATTTGACCATCCAAGTGCCTCCAGGACTAGACCAAAACACAGTGGGAATTAAACCAGGTCTAATCATTATAACTTGACAGTTTGTTTTTATTGTACCATGTATCCACATAAGGAAGAAATAAAGATTACTACTACTACTACTACTACTACTACCACTACTACTATGGGGAGGAAATCATGTCTAAAAAAAACATGTAACTTAAATAATAAATTAAATTAGTGCAAATCCAAATGAATAAAGTCTAAAACTGTCCCTGATACCTAAAGAAGCCAGAGTACCAATTTGTGAACCACGGCCCAAAGCCAATTATTTTTCACTGAAAATAGCTTGGTAAGTCAGTAAATTGGTATATATTTTTTTTCAATTTATTTTCTGCCAGACCACGTAATGTTCTTTTCATACTGATCGCTGCAGTCTTCCTCGGAGTGGTCACGTGATGTTTTTGTGACGAGTCTCGCCAGCTGATTTACACGGGTTTTGGCACAGTTTTTTCCCACCAGTGGAGGTAGGATCCCAGGTGTGCAAAAGCGAGAGAAAAAAAAAGCCTCTTCATCTGGGTTCGCTGTCCGACTTCAGTTGGCGCCGTCATCCTGCTTCCTCTGGTGGAAAAACAGCACCAAATGAAAAAACATTCTTGATCTGACGCAAAAGAAATTCAAAAATAATAATAACTCATCACCAGAAGACTAATGCTTGTAATGTGAGTATGGAGCCAATCCTCAAATATACAAATCCATGGCATGACTTGGCTTTGAGTAAACTGAAATACAACTGCTGTAATATTACTTTTATGCTACAGGCTCTGTCAAAGCTTCTCTTTACACATGCATGAGCTTGCTTACTGATTTGTGAAGATCAAATTTGGCCGTCTGTCTGTGTGTGTTATAGTGTAATTTAGAAGCAGAATATTTTACAGCGACTGGGCCAATTCGGCATATCACAGCAGATCTCGTGTTCCACCTCGGCCTGAAGTGGCAGCTTTCACATCAACGTAATGCTTCCACCATGTAAAGAAATGGCATTTTGGAACATGTGTGAATTATTCACTCATCTAATGAACTGCTAAAGCTATAAATAATATATATGAGGATGCACACGATTTGAGCCTGTGCCATTATGGCCTGCTATGGTGGTGCATTTCATCAGGCAAACCATCACTGTCACTGTATTAGTGTTACCTAAAGTGGACGTATACCGTATTTTCCGGACTATAAGTCGCACTTTTTCTCAGTTTGGCTGGTCCTGTGACTTATACTCAGGTGCGACTTGTATATTAAATAATATGTTACGTTAACATACGAGACACCTATTCAGTTTGGTGTTTATGCTTCGTGTAGCTGAATAACCATCAATGTGTTGCGTCAGCCTACCGTACACCGATTCAGCCTGTTGTTCTCTATTCTATAGTTATTATTATAACTTTCCTTTCAAGATGAAATGTCGTGGAGTCATGATTATTGAGGGGAAAAATACTGACATTTTACAATTATTCATGATTAGCGGAATTAAGGAAGAAAATACAGATAATTTCTCAATGGTATACAAAAAGTACTGTCCAGACTTTCACAAAAATGAAATCATTTATTTTTCAAATAGATAATTTCCATGTGCATACTTTGTTTTTAGAGTGACATAACAAATGCACGTGGTTCTTTTAGGACTCTTCCTTCGGCAACGTGTATTATCATGCAAAGACGGATGAAATGCATTTGCTCTCTGCACATTGGATTATTTAACCTTCATGTATGTTTGGTGGATTTAACAGTGCACACTCATTACGGGCTGCGGATCAAGACTCAAGAAACAACGATTCACCTTGAGTCCTAAAATTCTTATGTTAATCTTGAGTTTTTATAATCACAGTAATTGTAAAACCGGTTTATCTTGATATCCCTACTTGCCTGCAAACTGAATATATTTGTGCTTATATTGCCGTCTGTTTTAGCAGCATCCACAATTTTACCTCGCGATTCAGGCCAATCAGCTCCTTACCCTGAACAGATTTGATGAGAGCAATCCCAGATTGATCTTGTGGAGAATCCATCAGAGTCCTACACATCATCAATCTGGCTCTTGCTAGGTTACAGCTTTGATACTTCACATTTTTAATGTGAAATGAAAACAGTGTAAATTCTCAGTCATCCAGGCAGTTATTGTCTGACTTCGAGGTCAACAAACGTTTCAACTGGACAAGAGTTTCTTCATGGAAGTTTTGATCACAGTAGGCGTGATCGTTACAAAATGATCCACTCTCTTAGTTCACCTCGCTTCCTAAAGATATGCACACTGTTGATGTAAAAGAAAAAGAAAAGAAAATGAGGGATGAATCTTGTCGGCTTATAATTGTTCGCACCTTATCTCTTTCTTAGGTCCACAGACAGAAGACCAATTTATCTTGTTGGAAAAGGGGACACTGATAGGAGATATGTCAAATGGAGTTATTTTAGGCACGTTCTCTTGAGAAGGTGGATCTAACAGGTTCAAATAAGGGTTCAGAAATAAGTCTAACAGCATTACAATTAGCGCTTTTGTATTATTTTAGGATTCTATAGTGGATATGTGTGGCTATTTATTTCTCATTCTTTTTAATGGGTGCTCCAGACCCCAAACGAAAAAGCAGAGAGCCATGCCTCTTTGTTTTTTTTTTCCCCTTTCGCTTTTATTCTCAATAGCTTCCCGACAGCTTTTATCAGGTGAGAGGATAATTTTAACTTCAGAGGATCATCCAGTTGAGTCTTCTGAACCCATTAACCCTCAAAGTGGGTCCACGCCACACTCTCGCACATAAAGACTGGCCTCCTGAACCCCCACACACACGGCTGAATGCATAAGACGCGGCGGCCTGTTATTTTCCAACACATTCCGGCCATATGCGATATAGCTGTATCTCAGGAAAGTCCATGAAAATTACATGGCGGGAACTGAGGCCCGTAGATAAAAGACATTTCCACGCCACAGCTTCGGGCACACTTTGAAAAAAGCAGTGTCTGATATTAAATTTTCACATGATGGAGACACTAAGGACATGTTGTACGTGGCCCGGGAAAAGCAGCTACCCCTGCATTAGCATTTTTATGTTCGGTGTGGGATTTGGAGGTATGAATGTAGCCTTTGAAGAATGACAGGCGAGCACGGACAGCAAGTGAGATGACCCTTAAATGCCCCATTTCCAAAGTGGAACTGTAGTGAACCCAGTAGGCTCTCAGCAAGACAGAATGTTATCATGTACGCATCACGATGAAATGCCATTGACTGGATTTAGAATTGATTTAACGGGAGAGACTGCGAGCAAACCTATATTTTCATGTTTTAGGACATTTTGTTATTGACATATACAGTAAAGTACTCATCTTTACAATAAGCAGTGTAATTATTGCATTCAACGTTTCTCCAAAGAGCTACAGTATATGGACAATAGTAACTTCAATTATCACTTTCTCAAAATGCATTTTTCTATTGTGACGACAAAGTCTCCATTAGAGTAGCTCCTATAGACTCCAAACTTTGTAGCCTTGTACTTAAAGGGACTCTACGGAAGTTAAAATCTAAAAAATGATATATTTTCCACCCCCTACATGCTCCAGCAATGTCCCACGCTGTACTGTGAGCCCACACCTATCCCACTCGATTGGCGCTATAAGCCTGCACCGTCACTCTAAAGTTGCTTGGTTCGGGCCGAGGCAGCAGTCATTCACCAGCTTAACATGGAGACTGCAGCTAGGACTGCTGCCCCCGTGACCAGGCAACGGATAAGCAGAAGAAGATGGATGGATGGATGAAAATATAAAATCACAGAAAAGGTTTCTTGATAACAATTGGGGTTCAAAGCTCAATTAATCAGGTTAGGAATGCTATATATTGAAAAATCCCTCTGAACAATCCCCTCTGAAAAAAAAAAAGGACAAGACTGAAAAGTTTGGACTCTGTAGGAGCTACTAAAATGGAGATGTGAGAAAAATGCATCTTGAAGTTACAATATCACATAGTTTTATGGAGAAAAGTCGAATCATCAATATTCACACTCCTTATTGTAAAAATGAGGTCATTTATTTGTTTCCAGGTGAATTTTTCGCTTCTTTTTACAAAAGGCATTTGACACAGTAAATCACAACCTACTGTTGACAAAACTACACAATTACGGAATTAGAGGTCAGATCCATAAATGGCTAGAAAGTTATTTAACCAATAGACAGCAATATGTTCAATATAATAACTACAGTTCTGAATGTAAATCTGTTGTTTGTGGAATTCCTCAAGGCTCTGTAATTGGGCCCAAACTTTTTATACTGTTCGTTAATGATATATATGAGGCATCTAAAGATCTGAATTTTTTGTTATTTGCTGATGATACAATGGTATTCAATACAGGGAAGGATTTAAATTAATTAATGGCAAGAATTGAAGTGAAAATTACTAATTTAAAGCAGTGGTTTGATGACAATACATTATTTTAAACTGGGATAAAACCTGTTTTTCCAAAAACATGATTTTTGGAAAAAAGAAACCCCAAGTATCAGTCCAATTAATTATTGATAATGTAAACATTAAGTGTGTTCCAGAAGTTAAATTTTTAGGGGTAATCCTTGATAACAGACTCTGTTGGAAGCCACATATTGATTACATTAGAAAAAAAGTAAGTAAAAGTATTGGTATTTTGTATAAGGTTAGACATACTCTAGACGAGACT
>OMNZ01090991.1:0-16589 GCA_900303255.1 Lesueurigobius sanzi | reverse complement strand
TTCCCAACCAGGGGTACGGGGACCCCTGGGGTTACGCCAGACCTTAGCAGGGGGTACTTGAGATGAAATAATAATTTGAGATGAAAAATAAATAGCATTTTTGATTATCATTATTTAGATGGACTCATTTTCGAGGTAATCTTTGTTTATAAATACTAATATAGTATGCTTGTAAAACTTTGGGCTGATTCTGCCTGTACCTTTGTTTGTTTTTTTGTTCTTGTACTGATTATTTTGTATGGCTCGAAATAAAATATTCAATCAATCAATTATTATGTTCAAAGCAAAGCTATTTTTAAAAAGAATAATTGTACAGAGTGAGAAATTGAGAGTATTTAGCGTATTTTCACTGATAAATTCAAGTTTTTGTGATTCAATTTCTAACTAATCAGCAAAACCATCAAAGCAGGGGGTACAGCAGTGGTTCCCAACCTTTTTTGTCTCACGTACCCCTTGGGCCTTTCATTTCTACTCCGAGTACCCCCTGTATTGATGGTTTTGTTGATTAGTTAGAAAGTGAATGACAAAAAGTCCAGTTTATCAGGCAGAAAAGACAGCTACGCACTGTCAAAATTTCACTCCTTACAGTTAAAATGTCTTTTCTTTGACCATAATAATCAAAAATACAAATTGTTTCATACTATTTCTTATCTGAAATTATTCTAAGTACCCCCTGCTAACCTCTCGCGTACCCCCAGGGGTCCCCGTACCCCTGGTTGGGAAACACTGCCCTACAGGACTGTAGCCAAATATAACGGCTTTACAAGTCTGTGTCACAAAGCGCTGCACTGTAGTCTCATTCATTCACTCCACACTTGGTGGTGGAAAGCTACTTTAGTGCTAGTACCCTCTGCTGGATACCTATGGAATTCCTTCCTTTTTTAATTTTTCACTCCCCCCTCGTAGCTGGAGTGAGCATTTCTTTAAAAATTCATAACTCCTCACAGAACTGGACTAGAGACTTTTTTAGATGCACCGGATCAAATCATCTCTGAATGGATTTGGTCATGTTTTTGTGAGCTTGTGCTAACTCGCTAAGCGCATTGTGGATGTTTTTGCCCCGGGAGCTAAATGTTGCTAAATATGGACACTTCTTTTAAAAGCTCTTTCTGAGTGCTTTTTAGTTGCTAGCCTGCTCCTCAGACGCACTGCTGTGGAAGACGACGCTGGTTAAATTCAGCTCAGACTCTGATTTAGGGAATGCAGTCTGTAATAAAGTCAGGTCTGTGTGGAGCAGAGGTTACATTAACTGAAAATTCTCTGTCCATAATCAGTTCTGACAGAAAATTGTGAAAGCTGAGGCCTAGCCGGACCAATCACAGCACTGGCGCATGCGCAGAAGAAGTTTAGCGTTAGCCCAAAACAAAACATGGAGGAATGGAGGAAACGTTTGCCTCTGCGCTCTCATCTGTTTTAATAGACTTTAGACCTGGCTTTAAAATCGCAACAAGAAGTTTTAAAAGCGTTTCATCTAAAGAAAGACGCTGTGCTAACAACGGGATTACAGTCTGCACCTCACAGACACACAGGACACATGTGCACACTCACCTCGTCCTCCTCCACTGCTGCAGGCGGCTCGTGAGTAAAAGGAGATCACTTTAAACGCAGCGCAGCTAAATGAAATCATCTCCGTAGCATTTAGTAAGGAGGTCAAACAAAATGGACAGTGGAAACAATACTACGACGGGCACATGTTAAACTTGTTACGCGGCAGTGTAATGATGAGGCGGAGGGATCTTTGGTACACAGTGATGAGGCCGAGAGAGTGGGTGAAAGGGCTGCAGCAAGTCTTTCGTGTACAAACTGAGATAGATGTGTCATCGTGGCTCTGTCTGTTCTTCTCACTTCTGTGCACTCACACGATGTGAATGAGATCGGGGGAAAGCCTTCAAACTGAGGGTGGCCCTCGTCTGCGCCCCGTGCCAAAACATAATGCGAACTATTAAATGATCTGAGTATTATGTAGTCACGGAGATCTAGACATTATGTCCTGGATCTACGCACACTAGCACCGGACAGAGAAAAGTTACGCACAAACACGCCGTGGAAACTCTTTTTACGCACTGGCTTTACACAGCGCTCTCTCTTGGAGAGACGCATGTGTCATTAGCTGGACCAAACAGGTATTTGCAGATGAGACACAAAGGTTTTGCATTCACAAATCCTGGTAAGATGACAGCATGTGTTTCTCTCCATTCTTCAACTTGCTGACCCCTGCTGTAGCTGGTCTGGTCATATTTGCTGTTGATTATGTTTAATGTGATGATTAGTGTGCGCCAGGGCTGCGCGAATAGCGTATGAAAAATAAAATGTAATTGTGCCCCCTTGAGGATTTCAGCCTTCACTTCCTGCGCAGGCTCAGACTGTACAGTGACGTCTGTCGGAACATCATGCTAATCTTTTACAGAGCAACAATTGAGTCAGTCCTCAGATATGGAATCTCCAGCTGGTTTGGGAATCTGCTGGTGAAGTCAAAGGCACAAATATCCAGCTTAGTTAAAACAGCAGGCCCCACAGGTGCTGTATGAGCAGGCCGTGAGGAGATGGCAGGAGCTCTGATCACACCCATGTACTGTACCCAGTGCACCAGCTGCTGAGCTCAGGTAGGAGGTACAGGGTACCTCTGTGCAAGCTGAACCGCTATAAACATTCCGTCATCCCTGTCTCGGTGAAGCTGTTGAATGAGTAGAGGTGATAGTGTGTGCAAGGAGTATGGCCATTTATCAACCCAAATGCAAAGTGAAGCAAACATACTGTTTTTCTGCTGTCTATGTACTGTACACTGTATGTCTTGTCTGGGTGGTACTGTATTTGTGGTGTCTTAATGTGCAGCTGATCCGGTTCCCTGTCGAATACACAGGAAGTTAGTCTGGCAGAGCCAGGCTACTGTAAATGTGTTGCGCACCATAAACAGTCTGATGAATCGTGATACATCATCAAACAGCCAACATTTTCTGTTCAAGTAGATAATTTAATCCTACTAGATTTTGGGCTGAGACACTAACAGTGCGCAGATAAATATTACTCACAGTCACTAGACAAAACTTAGTTTCTACAATCATCTAGGTTTAATAAATTCCAATATTATCTTCACCCATTTCAACATCGAGTGGGAGATTCTGTCACCAACAAAAGCCTTGACAAAGTGCTTTTGTTCATCAAGAAATGTTGTTGGTTTCAATTAGGATTGTATCCAGCTCTCTCGATTTTTCATACTTCCAGTTTTTCTGAAAAATCTTGCAATCTTTGCACACTGTGGTTTGCAAATATATTTTTCAGTCAGATATGCCATATGAATGTGTGCGTGTTTTTTTTTTGTATTGTACGGCAAAGTACTGTTGGATAGATGAGAAATAAGAACATTATGTTGTATATTAAGATGCTTTCACCTCCCCCTGCATCTGCCAAAGCTTTTTCTTACTGATTGACACATAATCCTTTGACGCTCGGGTGGTCACTGAGTTCAATAAAATGAGCAATTGTCATTATTTCTCAAAGTGTAGACAACAACTCTCCTGTTTTCTGCCAAACAGACATGACATGAGAAATGCAGGCACTGTACTTCGACCCTATGACCTTGTGATGTGTTCTCCCCATGAAGCTGTATTTCCCCCGCTCTTGTCAGCCTCTCCTCCTCTCCGCTCACCATCCTCCCTTGTTTACATGTTGTTTTCGATGTTAGATGTCGGATTTCTGCGGCTTAGAAAACACTGCTTTGTATAAGATCACAACTGTGCATAAATTACAGTCGCAGCGAGCGGGAATGAACGTTGAATGGAAGTCTTTGGAGTCGAAAATGTCACGTTAATTTCAAACACATTACCCCACGCTGCGAGACTTAATGAAGAAGACCATTAGAATGTCATACCTGCTTACATTTCAGTTTTATGGAGATTTCTCTTTTTTTTTTTTCATCAATTGCCTTAAAGTCTTGTGATAAGCCACAAGCACTGGGATGTTCTTGACACTGAATAATTTTCAAACAAAAACCTCTGTTTTCCTTTTGCTTGATTTTGTCCTTGACTGTGAAAAGTACATGTATAGATGAGAACATAACTTGAAGCACTTACAGTAGAAAATACATGCAAAAGCTTTACGTAGAGGCAGTCATTTATCACGACTGGTGCAAAATGTTGAGTGCAAGCAAGCTGGAAAATACTCATCATCAGACAGGAGTCAGTATTTCAGTATTTGTTAGACAATAAATCGTATTTCTTTTTTTTCTTTCCCAACCTTTAAAAAAATATATCATGATAATTTCATAACCATAAGTAACCTTTAACTAGGGCTGGGTACCGTTCATGTTTTTTCGATACTAGTACTTAAACGATACTTGGTTTATGATACCGATACCTGAACGATACCTTTTTCGATACCTATACTAATTTATTGGTCATCTACACAAAAATCTTATTTATCTAAATTTGAGCTGTTTTGAGTTAAGTGGCTCATTTGACCTAATTCTAACCACTTTCGATTTCTACTTATTGCCTTTTTTTTATTTAAATTAATTTACCAATGGGGGAAGAAAATTGGTCTTTTAGCAGTTTTATTTTCCTAATTCAAGTGAGATTACCTTAGAATCAGTAAAAATTGTCATGAAATAAACCAAATAATCTAGATCACAGTAGTAAATGAGTCGAATCTAGTAAAAACTGCTCTAAACAAGACTAATATTCTCAAATCGAGTCATTTATACTCATGCTTGATTTTCAGTTTTGTTGTAGAACCATAAAACAGAACAATAATGATAATTCATTCTATAAAATAGTGTTTCTTTTAGTGTTTTGATCATTTATTTGAGCTGAAACACCTCAGCCCTTTCTTTAGTGCAGTCTCAAGACCCATCAGGAAGAGGTGAATGAGAATGTGTTCTAAAGATAAATATTTTTTCGGTACCCGTTTTCGGTACCAATTTATATTTCGATACCGGTAGTACCTTCATTATTTTTTCAATACCGTACTGGTATCGTTTAACGGTACCCAGCCCTACCTTTAACTCTAACATTACCCGTAAGTTCTTGGCTGAGATTATAGAAGCAGTGACACAAAAATAGCTTATTGTTTGAACCAGCTTTCCATTCACTACTAGACAATCTGCAGCTGCATCATTCATCCATGTTTTCTTGTACAGCAAACCTATAGAGTGAGTGGGACCTATAGCGGATGCACTATGTCAGTGTGACAAGTGGCCTAGTTGTATTGTACTTAAAGGCATGTCTTTCTATTTGTTGCCATTCCCACAGTTTGAGAATGTTTCATGTCGGGACTGTTGGGACCAAACATCCGGATGAATGACTAAGAAAACTATTCCCTGGATACGCCTGTTGTCTTCCTCTTTCGGAATCCCATTTTTCACCGCTTCCGTCTTTCCAATATGTCCCTGTCATACCAAGGTACATGCACATATACACACACAGCCTACAATCCCCCTTTTTCTGGGAAAAAAAGTCGATAAATAAATGCATTGTCTCTTCACTTTTGCTGCTGGCATCGGGCTGTCTAAATTGTCTGAGAAGGCAGCTGAGTGTGAAATTGAGTTCAGAACTGTATGCCGTGGTGAGGGGTCTGCCGCGATGAGCGTGTGTTTGCTTATTTATTCAGATCGCAGGCAGCTTTCAGTGGCAGGAAGAGCTCCGGCAAAAGGAAGGGTCAGTTTAACAAATACAGTGGGGTGTAGTCTGAGGATATTTGTCATATTTTGGCGCTTAGATTGTGCCACTTTCACGTGAGACGAGAGTGAAAGGTGATTCCCGCTGAGGTGCAAAGGTTGGAATGAAAGAATGATGCATTGTGCAATAAGGTGAGAAATAGGGCGTAAAGAATTTAGATTTCACATGAATTTACGTTTGATGTGTTAAACTAAACACATACTTTGATGGTGGAAAAAAGTTACTGCTACATTTGGGATATATTCAGTATGTTCTGGATTCAGCTGCAAGTGGTAGAAGACACACAATAAAGAAACAGTTATGCACAGTTAAAAAGAACTGTTTTCAGCCTGGATTTAAAGATTGTCAGAGTTGAGGCCTGTCTCACATCTTCTGGCAGACTGTTCCAGATTTTTGCTGCATAAAACTGAAACGCAGCCTCACCATGTTTAGTCCTGACTCTGGGAACCCACAGGAGACCACTCCCTGAGGTTCTTATGCCCCGTTCAGACCAAACGCATGTCATCGCACAGTACGCTCATTCCTCAACGCGCGAATCAACCAAAGACATCGCTTATAGAGGCACATTGACGCTACAGCTTTGACGTGGGGCGCCTATTACATTGATATATTGTAAGCACCATTGAAATCACTATCTCTAGAGGCGCTCCCATTAAGCATCTGCTTGGCACACCACAGAGGCCCGGGTTCAATCCCTGGTGGTTACATTATTCATATTTTTTTCACTCTCACTGACAAAACTTTATTTCTTTTCATCATTCCTGATGTTTAGGGGTAAATCCGTATAATTTGTGTCTGTATGTGTGTTCATAAGCACCAATTTGTTGTTCTCTGTGCCCAACTGGAAAAAGAGGTGTGCAGAGAGGTGGATTCGAACTAGCAATCTCATGCACCCATAACAGGATCTCTACTTTTGAGCTAAGCAAGTTGTAGTTTGTCAGGACGCAGACTTGTGTATATCAAGCATGGGCCTGATAGATAAAGGCGTGAGCAACAGGAGAGAGCTATCGTGATTTACAGGTTGTATTTAAAGAATTATTTTGTGATCAGGGCAGATTGGCAGCTCCACAGGATCAGCCTTTGTGTGTGATTGCGGAGGCTTATTTATATCTATTTATTGAAGCGTGTTTGATTGAAGGGCAGTGAGCCGTACTTCCTCATTCACACCGGCGAGAGCTGGCTCCTCCTTCAACCTGCGTTAACCGCTTCAGACGAGGGTTAAAGCGCTCATACGTTCACATCACGCTGCTCAATTCGCGTGAACGCCAACGCTGAAAGATTGA
Source organism: Lesueurigobius sanzi (assembly GCA_900303255.1). Classification (NCBI taxonomy): domain Eukaryota; kingdom Metazoa; phylum Chordata; class Actinopteri; order Gobiiformes; family Gobiidae; genus Lesueurigobius; species Lesueurigobius sanzi. The sequence continues at coordinate 9,634 of OMNZ01090991.1, read as the reverse complement.
CGCGTGTCATCGTACGTTCACATAGGCTTTACGTGGAAGTTGGCCACGTGGTCGCGTTAGGTGTGTAGGCACCATTAGAGCCCGAGATGATTTATACGGCACTAATATGTCAGTAGGAGTGTGACGATATTCTGATATAGTGAACTATCGCTAGAATAGATTATCGATACTTTTATTTAATATACGGCTGCTATAAAACGGCTCCGTTCTTCTTCCGGCTTACTTGAAAGTCCGCCGGGGACGCGCCTCGTGGGAGCGGCAGTCAAGTGGGTGGCAGTCCCAGCAAAGAAGAAATCCAAGAAATGAATGCGAAGGAAAAAAGCGCACACCTGTCCCTCCTCCTCCAATGCTGCCGCAGCCAGCACGTATTAAACAGCGCAGCTAAATTAAATCATCTTCTTAGCATTTATTATGGAAGTCAAACAAAGCTGGTGCAAGTGGAAACAAAACTACAATGGGCCCGAGATGAACTTATTATGCGGTGAGGCGGAGGGATACATCTTTGCTGCACACAGTGATGAGGCGACAGAGTACACGGGGCTGCAGGAGATCAGATGTCCGTAAAAAAAGGCAAGTCTTTCATTTAGAAACTGAGATAGGATGTATCATCATGGCGCTGTCTGTTCTACTCAGCTCTGTGCTGTTACATGATGTGAATAAGATCGAGGAAAAGTCTAGATTTACCCCCAAACGAGGACCCTCGTGTGCACTCCATTAATGTGCCAAAAATAACACAAACTATTTAAATGAACTTTGCAGTCACAGCGATATACGTAAATGCTCATGTTATCATCACTATGTCTCAATCTACACACACATGACCAGGACAGAGAAAAGTGCCACACTGTTGAGTAAACTTTTCACACACCCGCTGTAGAGAGGTGAGGGGTGTCATCAGCTGGACTCGGCAGACATAAACAGCTGACCACGGCTCAGCTTGAGTTCTCTGGGAGTGAAATGTGGTGAGGTCTGTGTGCGAATAATAAGTAGGTGCTTCTAATCGAGCCGCCTGGTGACAGTACACTTAAACAGAGTTAAACAGAGTAAAAGAAAAATGACAAAACATGCAGCCCTAATTTTCTCTTTAATAGCTATATATATATACAGTATATATATCTAGATTATCATTGATTGATTCCTGACAGATATATTGATAATCGCAGTATCGTCATATCGTGAGATAATCGTTATTGTGAGCCTCGTATCGCGTATCGTATTGGTATCGCGAGGTACCCTGAGATACCCACCCCTATATGTCAGAGATGTACTTTGGTGCTAGACCATGAAAAGACTTGTAAACTATTTTAAAGTCTATTCTCTGAGCGACAAGAAGCCAGTGCAGAGATCTGAGCACTGGACTAATATGGGCGAGTAGCAGCGCTCTGAATGTACTGCAGCTGTTTTACAGCTCGATAACACAAAAATATTTATTTCCACTCATGGTTATTGGTTGTGTGAAGCCATTTATTGCCAAAGAGCTGAGTTTACTCTTTTGAAATCATAATAAAACAGAAACTACTCAAATGTCGCTTATCTGACGTTTACATGACCTTCAACAACTGCCATTAAAAACTCACTTCAGCTGAAATACAGGACTCTCTGACAAAATTGGACTCTCTGAAAAATTATTGTTTGTTTCAAGATGCACAATATGTAAACTAGATTCTAGTTGAAAAGCGTAAACAAACAGGTTTTGTGACAATAAATAGCTTCACTCAACCACTAACCATGAGTGAAATAAAAGCTTTTGTGTTTTCATTCATATTCTATGAAATGCATAAGTTTACTTTTGGCCACAACTGTATATATACATGCAGTATATGTTATATATATATAAACTTTTAGAACAATGTAGTAATGTCATTTGCTAGCATAGCATCTACAGGAAACCATATAGTTGTCTTTTCGAGAGATGCTAGAATATGTTAAAAAAAAACATTGGTTCAAAGACAATGTATTCTTCCTATCTTGCTATCAATCTTCTTCTGACTTTGTGTTTAGTAAAATATCGCTGTTACAGTGACTTTTGATATGCCCGGTGCGGCTCCTTTTAGCTGATCACTGTGTTATTTCCCATCTACACATAAATGCATGAGAGCTGCGCACAAAGCAAAAAGGTAATTTCGCTTGAGCCACGAGGTAGTGATTGAATAACTTGTGTGGCCCGTTTCTGAAAAGAGGGGCTCATGCGAGAATAATAGCACCTGCCCACACTCATACGGCAAGAACAAATGATTTCTGCTTAAACATGTAACTTTAGCGCCGTATTGTTCAGATTTAATCAGACGCATCAGGCAAACCTCAGCTTTTCTGCACTCTTACATGACAGATGTGTTGCGATGCGAGGTATGTTTATAAATGAAGAGTTATAGCTTCCCCTGATACATCGCAGCAAAAGTGCCTCCAACGTGGAGTTCAAGTTGGGCCAGTGTAACAATATGATATACTCAGCTGACTAAATTCACCAACTGTTCTTCACACCACTATTCAAAGTACTTTTACTGTTACATCAGGTCAAAATGTAGTGGAGTAGAACGTACAGATATCTGCTCAGAAATATAGTGTAGTAAAAGTAAAAAGTTTTCACCATAAAATGTAAGTGAAAGTACCTACATTTTGTACGTTTTACTTGTACTTTTACCACTTAACCTCTTAAGCCCGAGCGTCCCCACTTTTAGAGACGTTCCTTGTTTATTTTAATCTTTTTTTTTTTAAAAGTGTATTTTTTTTCTTGGGAAAACTGTATTTTATGACCAAATATATAAATAGGATCCAACATTTTCAATTACAAATTAAAAATTTGAATTTTTTGGGCCAAAAAGGGGGCCCAATTGTGCCCTATTTATTATAATGATATTCCGCCTAAACTATTTTAAATCGAAACCTCAATAACTTAAACAGTTGGTAAAAAGTCAATAATTAGCTGTAGTTACTATTTATGATGTTTATTTTCTTCTTCACAATGAAAACAAGCTGCTGACCTGCTGTAATGTGTGGTTTTTTTTTAGCGGAATTCATATTTTCTGTCTTTCAACCTCAGTTACTCAGGCCCACTATGATTTTCTTGAAAATGTTCACATCTACAGTCTCCCCATAGACATTTATATCATTTGAGAGCAATATGAACATTTTAGACATTTTACAAGCTGTTAAAGCCTTCCTGAGTATATGTATACACAGCAGGGCTTAAGAGGTTAACACTTGCAGCAATTTATTTGACAAATAGCTAATATTCTTCTGAATTAGCTCCTTGTGTGTTTCACCCTCCGAGCAATGTCACGTCACTGAGTTTAGAGCATAAAGCGTCTCTTTATTTCATAATGTCATGACTTTTTTTGACGCAGCGGTACAGGCTGTTCCCAACATACCCAACTACTGCCCCCCGCTTTATTTTGACAGCGTATAATTCAATTTAGATAAGAGCGGAGATAAAATAGGCCGGATTACCTGCTGCCCGGGTTCTTGGAGCAGAGCCAATATTACAAAGTGTCAGAGATGGATGTATGAAGTCTGGGCTATTGGCTACGGACACTTTCCCCAGGTCATGCTGAGGAGGCAAAGACTGTGATAGGATTACAATTTGTGTCAGTCTAAAGGAAAAAATGTCGACGGCTTTGACCTCCACCGCGGAGATTCTGGTGACAGTGAAGGACCGCTGCGGTTAATCTTCAGAAGAACTATAATGCGTGAATCATTTGGGCAGAAGTGGAGGCTGACATTCAAACAGCCTTGTAAGAAAAGAAAAACAAGATCGGTGATGGAAAGAGGGGATCTTTGACAGTCTTTCACATAAGTAATTTGTTGTGTTGTCGCTTTTTGCTACTAGATAACAAATTACATCAAACATTTGGCATTCTGAATATTGTAAATTCAGTGGGTTTGTCACAGTATCTTTTGGTCAATGGATATTTATGTAGAGCCCAATTGGATCTCTCGGCACACTGTAAGTCCTCTTGCCTCTCCAAATATAAATGCAATGCACACGACACAAAGATCTAAACACTTGATTAACACTACAATAAGCAGAAAGATTGAAGTTACAAACTCACGGTTCAGTTGCAGTCCTCATGAAAGTTTCATGTATGTTTGTTTAATAGTCCAAAATCTACCACATTCTTCAGTCGTCATCTGTACTCTGTAGTTGAAGTGTGAAGTTACCTCTTTAGCTTACAAACCACCAATAGATTTTCAAGAGGCATTCAGCCATATGGTATATAAAACTTCTGCACTATAAATGTAGTTATAAATTAACCAATTATGTTCTAAATGGCGAAAAACACAGACATGCATATAAACTGTGGTATAGCAAATAAATCAATATATTTACTTTGCTAAATATATTATTTATTCTGCTGGTAAATATACACATGATACATGTGCTTTCCATTTGCACGTTGAAAGCATCATCATCTTTTGTAATCTCTCATGATGCTAAACCCTGTGCTAGTGGCTAACTGTTGCTATTTCTTGCATTTCTCCAAAACATTTTTGCATCCCTGCATGTGTCTGTGTTTATGTTTGTTTTAATTATTCATTCATCCTTGATTTAGTCAGGCAAAACATTAAGAACACATTCTTATTTACAATGCTGGCCTGAGTGGTGGTGGGCCTGGTGAGGGGCGCACTGTGAGGCGGGAGCACGGGCGAGCGAGGTGAGGAGCACATCTCTACTTCTACAGGACAAAGTTAGCTGCAGTTTTGAAGGCGGCGCACAGTGATGCACTTTTAATGAGACGTGTAAAGCATTTGAAAACTATCAATGACTCATAGATAAAGGTTTGTAATTTAGCTTAGGTTTTCTGTAAATGTCATAAGGCCATACCGCTTTGCTATGCCTGATCCTGGCAGACCTCGGAACCTAAGCAAGGCCCAGGACCAATGTTACAACCAGCCAATCGGGTCAGTTTTGCTAGAATTCCCAAAATATTTCCTAGTTTTATATATATTTTTAGAAACTATTTTTATGAAGACTGTAATAGAAAGAGAGAGATACAATACAGTATAGTTAAAGAGCAGTGTTAGGATCATCGCTTTAAGTATATAGTAAGTTAAGTATATAGTTATAGTAATTTGCTAGTTATAGTAATTAATTTTGTCCTGTAACTAGCTACCGATTCTTTGGCCAAACAGTTCCCCAACAACAGTTCAATTCCCATCCCTAGTGAATGTAGTGTGTGAGATGGCAATGGCACAGATTGGCTCCGTCAGTCTACCCCTGGGCAGCTCTGACTACAATAGTAGCTTACCACCAAGTATGGAGTGAATGAATAATGCCATGTAAAGCGTCCCAGAAAGTGCCCAGAAAAGCGCTATATCAAACCAATGCATTATTAGAAGGTCTATTGCATAGATGCAGCATTTACCTTGGAACTAAAATGTAGTTTGTAGCAGCTTATTTCACCATTATTAATAAAAAGTCACTTTACTGTGTAGTAAAATAGAGTAGTTAGTGATAGATAACACTGGGATTTCTCGCAGTGTGACCAGGTCTGCATAGATAAGAAGCTCATTTAATTCTAATCAGTGCACCTTAAGGCCTTAAGGACATATTGGCCTTTTATCTCCCACGAAGCATCTGCAGTCATTAGGTGAGTAAATACACAATTACTGTCATGCTAATTACCGTGTCATTTAGCAGCATCTTTAATTTTCTACTATCTCCTATTGCAGCGGCACAGTGACAAGTCGCTCCCTGCACCATAGAAGTCGTTTGCCCTTTTCTCAAATGCGGAGTCATTTTAATGTGGTTAATGATGTAATTAGTAAAAGAGAAAGAAAAAAACTCCCTTTGCGTTCCGGGTTCTAACGCCTGCGCACATTTCCATAAACTGTCATGTATTATACAGGGAGCATTCATCTCCGCTTGCTCCGGGCCAGCTTTAGAGGCACGAGCTCTAAAAGTGCAATGAACACAAACACAAGCTGGGATTAAAGGCTGTTCTTTTACTGTATAAAATAGGTTAGAACATAACGTAGGTAATGTGTTTGCTAAACATTTGAAAATGTCATGAACGTGGCAGCCAAGGCTTAGTGCGAAATGTCATGTGAAACAGCAACGTGGTTTTTTTCTCCTTCTTTGTCATTTTGTTTATTCTTTTCTCTCCACTCTACAGAATAGTAAACTTGTTGTTGCAGTGTATCTTCTGGCCCTATAGGTGTGCTGTGTAGATGCTGTGTAGAATTTATGGGAGCCTCCAAATGAGACGTTTTTTATATTTCAAAATTGTCTGACAAGATCTGTTCAAGTGCACAACTCAGTAGTTTGGTAGTTCAACTTCACAATTAGTTTTACAACAAAACAATTAATAAAAGTGGAACTTTTGGAGACCAGGAGCAAGTGTCTGGACAATACTTATCCAGGTTAAGTATCTTTGCCATCACTCGGCCTGTGTAGAATATACAGCAGGAATGTCCAACATTTTACCCCGCGAGCTACTATACTGTGTATAAAATAAGTATGTCTGAGAGCTATGTTCTGAGGATACTTAAGTAGTTAGGTAGCACAGTGGTTAGTGCTCGTGCTTCACAGAAGGTCCCGGGGCCTTTCTGTGTGGAGTTTTTATGTGCTCCCCGTGTCTGCGTATAGGTATCCTCCAGATGCTCTGGTTTCCTCTACCACTAAAAGCGTACAATAGTTCGGGATGAATGAGAGTGTGTTTGAGAGTGTGAATGCAGGACAACGGATGGCTATAATCCGGAGTGGCGTGTTTACATGCATGGTTCTCATGTGTATTCATTAACATGCACAGTCCCAACCAAATAAACACACACATTTAGGCATAGCACAGCGTGGACAGTTGGCAGCCAATATAATGATTGGTTCAACATAACTCAGTTATTTGGAGCACAAAGAGAACATGTATCTGGGTCAGATTTTCATTTACTACACAATTCTCCCCAGACAGCCAAAAATTTAAATTCAATATTCATTAAAAAAAACTTACAGTGCAAGACCAACATATTGGCTCCTGAAAATCGTGATTCACAACCTGTGGTCGGAGCAGGTCAGTTTTGGTCGACCTGCAACGATAATGATAATTTTGTCGTACAACGTTAACATCAAGCGATGTTCCCCCACAGACCAAACTAAAAAAGAGAATCGACCCAATCACTGTGCCGGATTGCTGAATTAAAATGATAACGAGTTTAATACCTAATAACACACAAACAGTTAAAAAATAAGCACAGGAAGAGCCAAAATGTTGTGTAACATTAGACACTTTTATTTTAGTTTAAAATGAGTTCTAACCTGTAGCAGGATGTCACTGTCAGTAAACCCAAAATCTTTGGCCCAACATACTAGCCCCAGGCACCTTCAAAATGAAGACGAAAGTTATACGTTTTCTGCTTTGATTGTGTAGTATTTATGCAGTGTAAAAGAAAAAGAGTTTCACGTTACAACACATACTGTCTGTTAAATGAAGGCCTGCCAGTACAGTATGGTCAATTACCACAAACCCAAACCTGAAACTGAAGTCATCATCACAGGCCACATGAAATCTAACTTTTATCAGTTCTAAATGCACAAAAGGCACTATTAGAAAGAGGACAGACCAAAAATGGGAGAATTGTGTAGTAAATGAAAATCTGACCCATCTGTAAATGTGACTTGAGACATATGTGTTGTTTTGCCAAGACATTAATCAAATTTGACTCATCAGGCATCGAGTATTGCCTTTGGGGAGCAACTAAGAAACAGGCGGCAAGCTACTGGTCGGTCTTAACCTTCAGGCTTTAGTTCCCCTTCCACAATTCTTATGAACTTTTCTAATGAACACACAATATACATGTTTGTACCTACGCACTAAAAGAGGTTACCTTTGGTTCACTATATACAGTATGGAGTACTGTGACTCATATTTTCTGATTAGTTTGCACAAGACTAAAATAAGTTCAACATAACACTCACGAAAACAGATCAAAACGGTGCCACCAAACTAAACTGAACAGCAATGTGCATCAAACTCTGCTTACATTGAGAGCAGTGCGTTGTCATGTAAACTGCCCTTCGCCCACTGAAATCTGTCCCAATCCCGCTCCCAATTTCGGCTTCTTCCAACGCCCATTAACTCGCAGCCGCTCTGCAATTATACCGGTGCCAGACGCTAAGTCCCCTTGGAAGTTTACCGCGATCAATATTTCAGCAGTGAATGGCAAGTTCACCCTTAAACAAAAATAATGTTCCCTGACAACCTGCACAGGCGAGCAGGCAGTTTAGAGGAGGTCTGGAAGTCCTCCGAGCCCATTAGCAGGGTTTTAATGAGTAGAAAGTGGAAAGCAGCGCTGGACCCCCCACTAGCTTTTGATACAATGTGCTGTCATCTCATTAATTCCTTATGACTTTCAGTGCTGGACTAGGACAGAAGTGCAGTAGATGTCCTGTCACTGTGGGGGGACCGCCAGGGGGTACCGGGAGGACCAGCTGGACCAGGGCACCGCAGCATGGCCCCAGACAGTGATAATGGCCTCCCTGCTTCATATCACATGCTTTGTCACTTTAAATTTGCCTGTAATGAGGTTTTTGGACTGCAGGGGAAGTTAAAAAAATCTGAATTGGGATTTCTTTGCGTATGCAAGGAAGAAGATGGTTTCTTTGGCATTAGACACCACCATGATGGTTATTTGGCGCAAAGGTTAAAGACAAACACTGGGTTGTGTCTACGTGACTTTATAATATTCTTGATTGTTTACTTTTAAAATTTCTCCCTCCCTCTTTGCTTATTTTGCAATCTCATGGTCTTCTTTAAAAGTGCAATACTTTTGTTCAATACTTGTTCAATATAGTAATAATGATGGCATTATTCAGCCACACATGAAGTTTAAATCAAAGGTTCTGAGACTTTAAATTTAAAGGTCTAGGAAAAATCCCCACAGAAGAAAAATGTCTTTGTTTACAAAATTTAAAACTTGTATTTAAATAGTAAAAAAAAAACACATTTAGAAATGTAATAATTGAATCATCTATAGAGTGCATTTTAACATGAGCACAGAGCCGCTATATGTTGGTTCATTATTTTATCAATGAATTACCTATAGACTTATATTGGCTTGACTTATATACTTATAGAGTTATATTGGCCCCTGCCCTCTATTTAAAATTATAATATCAAAGAACATTTTGAATGTCCCTTTAGATGGGTTTCACAGTGGTGGAAAAATGATGGCCGTTCTCTTTTTTGTTTGGTTTTATTTAAAGTGCATGTGTCAATACCCAAATCCTGTTAGTTCTTTTTTTTTTAAATTCAGAAACGGCTACGCAACAATTCCCAACCATACCTTTCAATGGTATTCCAGCATTGATATACAGTACACGCAAATTGGGATTATATTAACCTGTTAAACCCCACAGGACCCAAATTGGGCACTAAAATCTCTCGTTCTTCTCTCTCTCTCCTTCCCCTCTCTCCCCTCTCTCTCTCCCTCTTTCCTCTCTCTCTCTCTCCTTCCACTCTCTGTTTCTTTCCTTCCCCTCTCTCTCTCTCTCCCCTCTCTCTCTTCTCCCTCTCTCCCTCTTTCCTTCCCCTCTCTCTCTTCTTCCTCTCTCTCTCTCTCTCTCCTTCCCCTCTCTCTGTCTCTTTCCTTCCTCTCTTTCTCCTTCCCTTCTCTCTCTTCTTCCTCTCTCCCTCTCTCTTTC
>OMNZ01090990.1:0-11179 GCA_900303255.1 Lesueurigobius sanzi | reverse complement strand
ACTTGTTCCACTCGGATACAGTGTGCCTCGGACCTCTTGCTTTCCTGCCACACACTCTTTCATGGTTTCAGCAAGTTTTTCTCTCCTTCCTCCCTCTCTCTCTATCTCTCTCCTCCCTCTCTCTCTCTCTCTCTCTCTCTCTCCTTCCTCTCTGTCTGTCTTCTTCTTCCTCTCTCTCTTTCTTTTTCTCTCTCCTTCCTCTCCCCATCTCCCTCCCCGCTTGGCAGTTTTGTATCGGTAGCTGTCAAGTTTGTCGACGGACATGTTTTCCAAGACTATTTCTGCTGCAACTGAAATGCAATTCTCTAACGTGAACTCTGCTTATTGGGGATAACTAAAATGTATGTCAGGAACAGATGATAAATAAACAAAATAACACTTTCATCACTTCAGTGTGTGCTTTATTGACCCTGTTCACATGTACAATTCTAAACTCCTCATGCAGCAACCTAAAAAGAAGATTCCAAGACAGTGATATGGACAATCACAATTTACAATGTTCCAGACAGTAATAAGTTGTCATAAATGATGGACACATGACACATAGATCTGCACTGCTCTCAATGATTGCAAATCCATAAAGTTCCTGTTTAGGACATTCCCCTGAAATAGTTTTAATTAGTGCAATTGATCATGACAATGCAGAATAAGTCATTTTTAATGTTTATTGTTAAAGTCCCGTTGTCTCAGTGGCGTCTTGTTTCTGTCAGCTGCATTATGAACAATTACCGCTAGTTAGCAAATTCATATATTGTGGTTTTACACATAATAACAGCCATTGTATAAAAATAGTAGTGAAATATGGTACGTAATGAACTTAACATTGGGAAATCAATAATAAACTTTTCATATACTGTACACAAAAGTGAAGTATGGGGAAAATACAAAGTCTAATTTCAAGCAGTAAGTCTCAAACAAGAGAAATCATGTACATTTGAGTTAAGTGGACAGGGTTATATCATTTGGACGCTGAACTCTTCACTTCTCTTCTCTCGTCCTTGAGAAGAGAAAACGCTATATACAATGTTTATTATTGTTTTATGCAAAATCATATTTGATGCAAGATTACTTTCTCCAGCTAAACTCAGACAAAGCTGAAATGATTGCCTTTGGCCCACAGACGCAAAGAGAAAGTGTCATCAGTCATCTCGAGTCTCTCTCTCTCTAAAACCTAAAAATCAGGTTAGAAATCTAGGGGTAATCATGGACTCAGACCTGAACTTAAGTAATATCACCAACTTTTTACCATCCGAAAAACATTGCAAAATCAAAGGTATAGTGTCTAAAGGAGACTAAAGCTGGACACACACACTAGAGGATTTTTAGCCAGATTTTTAGTCTTAGGAGGCGCGGCTCAATAAAAACTTTCTCTCATGGCATGATCTGTGGAGGGACTCCTCATGTGTGTGTATGTGTGTCCTCATGTCTGTCCTTAAGTGTGTGTTGTCTTTGCATAGATCTTTAGTCTCAAAAGATACAAAATCCTCCAGTGTTTGGCCACCTTTACTCGTATATCAAGGACAATTATAGTGTGTGTTGTCTGTGCACAGATCTTTAGTCCCAAAATATTTAAAATCCTCTATTGTGTGGGCACCTTAAAGTGACTAATCCATGCGTTTGTCTCCAGTAGGCTAGACTACTGTAATGGCTGGTCACTGGCCTCTCTAAACCAGCTGTAAAGTACATCCAGAACGCTACTGCTCGAGTCCTGACTAGAACCAGGAAATATGACCATATTAGTCCAGTGCTCAGATCTCTGCACTGGCTTCCTGTCGCTCAGAGAATAGACTTTAAAATAGCTCTGCTTCTTTACGAGTCTCTTCAAGGTCTAGCACAAAAGTACATCTCTGACATGTTAGAGCTGTATGAACCATCTCGGGCTCTGAGAACCTCAGGGAGTGGTCTCCTGCTGATTCCCAAAGTCAGGACTAAACATGGTGAGGCTGCGTTTCAGTTTTATGCAGCAAAAATCTGGAACAGTCACCAGAAGATGTGAGACAGGCCTCAACTTTGACAATGTTTAAAGGCTGAAAACGGTTATTTTTAACTGTGCATATGTCACTGAAAGTATTTTATCTGCACTCTTCACATTTAATGTAATTAGTTAATTTGTTTTATTGATTGATTTTATCTGCTTTCTTGTAATTTTATGAAATTGTGAAGCACTTTGAATTGCCTTGTGCATGAATTGTGCTCTTCAAATAAATTTGGCTTGCAGGCAAAACAAGCTAAATAAGTTTACATTGAAGGCTGTGGCCGGAGCAAAGGTTCCATGACTGATGCAGTGGTTAAAGGAATAGGCCACTATTTTCTATTCTGAGATATGTTCTTACCTGAGCTTAGACGAGTTGATGCGTACCCGGCTTGGTCTTTGTCCGTGCCCTCAGTAACGTAAATAGAGTGAAGATGATGTTACCTACCAAACATCAAGCCGGGTAGCATCAACTCGTCTAAGCTCAGGTAAAAACATATCTCAGAATGGAAAATAGTGGCCTATTCCTTTAAATGAAAGTTTTATGGTTTCACTACACTTCTCCACATGGGGGCGCCATTGTTGTCTTCAGCTCTGACCACTCTGATCTCCCCTGAGTTTACAAGTTGTAAATATGAGCTTGAGCTGCGTTCAAGGCCATTTTTCCCAGATGGAGATGGAAATTTCCCAGTTACAGTTGCCTGGAATGAATCAATAGAAGCCCTTTGAGGCAAAGTTGTTTGTGATACTGGGCAACACAAAACTAAATTGATTGTCCAATAAGGAAGTGAAAAAATAAATATCGCAAAAATGTTAAACTAGGGATATGTGGGTCGTGGGCCTTTGTGGATCCTCAGTGATAGTTTAGAAGGAAATATATTTATTCAAATGTACAACTTTAAGTCCTTTAGCCGATAGTCATTACTATTTGTTTTCATTCAAGGTCATTTTAAGTTAAACATCTCTCTGAATTCCTCTTCTAACAAAACCTTTCAAACAGAGTAAATCATTTTGATTTGGGCTAGTGGGATCTTCTGTTCAATAATGGGACAGCAACGCTCTCAACTTTAGTGGAATCCTCCTGCGATGTCTATGGAATTTAAGTCACAATCTGATGTGAAAAACACAGGTGTATTTCTCTACAGCGGGAAGACCATAAACCCAGAAAAGGTGGAGTACTTCCAGCCGCCCATCAGGTTTCCACGCTCCAGTTTGAGGTTGGCCTTGTCCCCTCGCTCCATGATGACCAAGCCGGAGTTAGTGGCTGCCTCTCGGGTCACGTCCTGGTCTCCAGCGAAGGCGGAGATCACCGGCCAACCGTTCAGCACCAAACTCACCTGCAAAAGCATTGTGTAATATCTGTTAATTTCATTTCACTTTATATTTATGTTTATGTTTTAGAAGTGTGACCGGGCCATGAACTCAAAGTTACATGGACAAGTACGAAAGAACCAGGACCAGTAGGATGCGTTCATGTTACATTATATTCTATTTCAGATGGAGGGAAGGTGTCAATACAACTCTGGGGCAGAAACTGTTTTTGAAAGAAAATTGTGCATTTGTGGATCGGAAAGACGTGTGGGCTTTTCTCCCGACTGGATTCGGCAAATGTTTGATTCATCAGCTTGCTCCGCTTGTTATCAAAATACTCAAGGGGCTGCAGACTAATCCTATTGTGATAACCGTGTCTCCGTTGGACGACCAAGTTGGGGGCCGCTGGTGTTAAGGAGCTGTATTTCATTGATGACATCATGCATTCACAGAGGTAATGCTCTATACTGAAAGAGAAGATGCTCCCATCACTCCATGCCTTTGGTTGCCATACAGTTATCCAACATGACAATGATCCTAAACACACCTCTAATGCTTCGTTCACACCAAAGGCTGCTTGGACGGCAAAGGCGTGGGGGTTGCATTCAAAATATATTGTAGATGGGAGTCAAGGGGCGTCAAGAGATCGTGCAACGCACCACGTACGTCCTGAGCTGCGCGTTTAAAGCTTTTCTTGCGTTTAAAGCGTCTGAAGCTATAGCCTCCCGATCGGAAAAAAGTTCAACAATCTGAACTTTTGGAGAAAGACGCAGTGCGGCAACCAATCAGAGAGACACGTTCTGTTGACGCAATGACGCATTATGAATCCAGGAAGAAGCAGGAAAACAACAAAAACAATGGATGGTCACAGTTCCCTCATCGTAACATCACATTTACATCCTGTCTACTCTCACATGAATCATACTGCCAGTTTAGCCCACTGGGTTAAAAACTGCTCTGAGATGAGAGAAATATTGTCTCGCTGTGGCCGCTGGTATTGAGTGTTCTTTCATGACAGGCTTCCCCCCTCTCCCCGTTCCTCCAACCTCTGGTCAGCAAAGGGAAAATGAGGAGTTCGTTTGCAAAAGCAGATATCTCCATTTTGAATTTTTTGCTAAGTTGTTTTAAATTTGTATTACCGTACTCTACAGGTAGCACCAGTAAAGTTAAAGGTGAATTAATTTGATCAATAACAAGTGACTTCATATTTCTGATGCACTAAAATAGATCTGGTCATTAAAATCTCATCTACAAAAAGAGAAAACTACAAGCATATGTTGATTTTTGTCAATGGCACTTATCTGTTTTTGCAAATAAACTCTTCAAATATACTCTATAATGAAAAGGAGCAAGACAAAAAAGAGCAGGGCAGCAGCGGGAACAGGATAGAGGGCCGAGGAGGAGCAGGCAGCAGGATACAACCACGTAGAAGAGGTAGGACCTGCCATCGGTAATAGAGAAGCCCCTCCCAACACGCTTCCCGAGCGTCTTTGACAATTGCCACCAGCGTCTCTCTTCAAAATACACAAGCTTTACCGTCTTGCGTTTGGTCTGAACAAAGCATAAGGCCACTGTTGTGAATTTCTGAAGAAGAACAGGGTGAAAGTATTTCAGTGCCATGTCTCCTGATCTGAACATCTGAAGAGACAAGTTGAGCTTCTCCATGCAGCATCCAGTCTCTAAAAGAGGTCTAAAAAATCTAAAAAAAACTGTTATATAATTCTTCCTTCAATCTTACTTTCTTGTTATAAGTTAAACCAGTATAATATTAAACTTAGTCTTGTCAACATTTTGGAAATTGGTTTTGTGTTCATTGAGATGTTAAAAAGGGGATGTTCTTATTTACGCTGTATATGTTCAGTATTTATTAGTGACTGGAGGAAATGCCACAAGAGTTTATTGCCCAAAACAAGACGTGTATTGTCTATCGTCTACACTTCAGTGAACTCCACTCATTCTTCCGTGAGTTTTCTCCCAGCGAGAGAATTAAAACGTCGACTTACGTGTATTGTCTGTCTGTTATAGACTTTCACCACATGGAAACTGAAACTGTAGACGCCTCTCCTCGGTGCCACAAAGACACTCCGCGCTGGATCAAAATGGCTGCCAACATTTACAAGGATCTAAAATAAATAATAAATAAAATGAATCAATAAAGGCATTAGCTTGTGTGTTCAATTGATGAGTGGTGCTACTCAATTTTAAACTATAGGCTGTGAGTGTGATGATGTCCATTAGCAGATTTCTTGAAGTTGATTCACTCAAATCAAGGGCAAGTTTACTTATTTCAAGAAACCATTACTCGTTTTTAGAATACTTTTTGCAGTATTTTGATCATTAACCTCTTAAACCCTATGGGACCCAAATTGGGCACAGGATGGGGTTTAAGAGGTTAACTAAAGGTGTAGTACTTCTCCCTTTCTGAAGAAACTGGTGTCCTTTCAGGTGGATAAAACCATGTTGAAAATGTTTTACAGTGCTTTTGTGGCGAGTGCTCTGACTTTTTGTATTGTCGGTTGGTATGGGTCCCTAACTGAAAAGAACTTGCTCAGGTAAATAATTACAGTTGCAAGCAAATTCCAAGGCATTCCTCTGAACAGCCTGCAAGACATTTATTTACCTCGAGCTCTGGACAAAGCAGACAAAATATTATCTGACTCTAAACATCCTCTGTTCAGGGAGTTTGAGCTGCTCCCCTCTGGGCGGCGAGACCAGTGCCCAGGCTTCACCAAAAACAGAACCCGCCAGTTATTTGTAAGTGATTCTGCAATTAAATAAACTTGAATGATGTTTTTATAGGTAATTTTATCTTAGACACAGCTGGTCTGGGCAGATAGGATGGTTTCAATAGTTTGGTCTCCCTTTTTTTAAGACCTTTTTTTTAAAATCTTGTTTATATATTCATTGCATCAGAGTATGGACTTATGTGTAGTATGTTGGTTTACTGGATGTATGTTTATGTCTTTTACTCACTGCAAACAATTTTCCTCACAAGCACAATAAATGATCTACTACTACTACTATTAGTTCTTCTCCCCTTGGGAACCACTGGTCTGGTTTGTAGGCCTTAGCGCCTTCTGATCGCATCAGATCTCGGAGGCTGAGCAGAGTAGGGCCTGGTCATTACTTGGATGGGAGACTGACAGAGAAAGACCTGGAAGCCGATGGCTCAGATTGGCAGCCTCGCTTCTAACAGTCTACCCCAGGCAGATGTGGCTATAATAGTAGTAGTCACCACCGAGACCTGATGGAGACTGGAAAGATTCTCCAACTAGTCTCTGAAGAATTACAATTTGCCGCAACTCCCTGCAGAGTCGCCAGAAGACATCACGGACGGCCAAGTCGCGAACTAGTCTCCAGGCCGGTGAGATAGGCCCTTTACCACCACCAGGTATGGAGTGAATGAATAATGCAATGTAAAGCATGTTTGAGTCTCAGTCACAGCTAGAAGGTTCCAGGCTCGATCCTGGTCTTGGCTTTTTGGAAAATACCAGTTCCTCTGATATTATTTCTCATTCTTATTTTAAAGCTACACTGCAGAACATTCCAGGTGATGTCATTGGAGCAACATAACTCTCTTAAAACTCCAAACATGAAGATACCAAACTCACCTGGTCGAAGTATATCGTCATGGTGCGGTTGCTCATCTCCGACGGCTCGTGGTTGGTGCTCCTTATCGCCGAAAACGCCACCCTGCCCGTGCCGGACCTGACGGACATGCCCAGAGCGCCCCCTGTTGGCTCGGCCGAGGGGGTGGAGTCACACACCACCAAGCACTTTCCCTCCAAAACGATCGGCTCCGTGTCGTTTTGTCCTGTGACCCCCATCGCCCCCCAGTGGATGGTACAGAGCAGTGCAAGAACCTGGTGGACTGTAGGGAGCATGTTTACAAATTGAGCTTGTGGTTCTATCTATTTATTTATTTTTGCCATAATTAAAGCTCAACAACTGTCAGAAGAAAGGAAAATTCTATCGAAAATCCAGTTGTTTGTTCCACTATAATAGAAACACACATCAATTAGTGTCAATGAGAAGCTTTGATTATAATTTCAAGATTTTAAATTCTTTCTGTGTCCCACTTTGGTTTGAGCTCAGTACACATGCAGATAGACTTGTAGGTTTCCCATTGCAGCTCAGAGGAAGTCCATTTATGGAACACAGGAATGAGGCCAATCCAGATTCACCGCAGGCAAAGTTAGTCACTGACAACGTGGAACCTGCAAAACAAATAGAAAAATAGAACTTACTGGAGCACAATCGGGTTTTGTTAGTAGAAGGTCAAATATAATAGATGCATTAGCCCAGTAAAGGCTTTTTAGAAAATGTTAGAGAATTAATATTGTGCGAGGAGTGCCTTGGTTCTTTGTTTTTCTCTCAAAAAAATACAGTTTGTAAGTTTCTCATTTGTTGGTGTGCATGTCCTTTCGGATACAGTACATCTGCCATTTTTGTATCCTTTCTTGAAATTTATTGATGTGCATAATAATAATAATGAAAAATAACCGTGTCACTTCTTTTATGTTCCAATAAAGGTTCCTGCAACTATTTGGTGGCTCAAAACCTGAATTATAGGTTACTGGTGCAATATATAGTTGTTGTCGGATGAAAATAGTTCAATTTGATCACAAATGCACTGCAAAAAGTGATAAGTTCAATTTGCTTGAATTCAGAATATTTGATGTTATTCTTATTAATTTTGACTTGTCAAGTAAGATTATCTGCCAATGGAACAAGTATTTTAGCACTTCAATTCAGAAAAAAACGACTTCCTTACTTCAAATGATATGCTTTTTCTTATTTTAAGTGCAAAAATACTTAATCCAATGGCAGATAATTTTACTTGGCAAGTCAAAATTACTCAGAATAACATAAAATATTCTGAATTCAAGCCAATTTTACTTTTTGCAGTGTGCATTCAAACTAAAGTTGAAGATATCAATTTGAAACTTTTCCTGTATATTACTGACATAATATGTCATAATTTCTCATATATTATATGAGAAATTTTAAATATAAAAAAAAAAATGCATTCATGTGTAAAAAGTGTCTCAATGTTTCAATGAAAAATCTGAATAATGGATAGAGCCAGGTATAAATTTATCAGAGTGAGACAATGTGTGGTTTTATTTTGTTGAAATATTAGATGCTAATATTTGTTCAGTGGGAGTTCAGTGGGTGTCCCAGAATGGGCACATACTGCACACGGGTCCAGTCATGCCATATCCTTGTAAGATAATTAGTGAATAAATCTGTCAAAATTCTAATTTTGCCTGGTTTTGAGGGTTTCAAAACTCAATAAATCAGAATTAAATATTGAAAAATTCCTCTGAACAAACCTTCAAAAATATTGCTAAGAACGTAGGAGCTACTAAAGCTACTAGGAGCTACTAAAGTGGAGATGTTGTTGCCACAATGTGAGAAAAGTTTATTTTGAGAAAATACTGAATTTATAAGTTCCCATATAGTTCTATAACCAGCGCAATAATTACACTCATAATTATAAAAATTAGGTCTGCCATTTGATTCCATGTGAATGTTTCCATGTATAGAGCAAACTGGTCCAAAACCCGAAAATTAAAAAGAATTGTTTTGCCTGCAATGTCTCAATATGTAGATACTAAACTATACACAATGTCCTTCTAGGTAATTCTCATTCTCATAGCTATAGCTACATACTAATAGTTATACTGTAAAAAATACTGTAATTTTCATTTAACAATTGAAAATTATAGTCTAGTCTTTGCCAAGAGCTCAAGTCAACAATGATTTAAAGCAGTGGTTCCCAACCTGGGGGGGCGCCTGGCACTGCAGGGGGGCCCAGAGCTTTGTCTGGTCAGAGGGTTAGGCCATAAGAGATATTATTTGAGTAAACTAAATACAAAAAAAATGACCAAACATGACTAAGAAAGGACTGCATGTGCAGAAAACACTCCAAATTCTGTTTATTGGCTTGAAATTATTCCTATTTGGACACATTTTTTACATTGTAATGTATTCAGGAAGCCTGCAGTGCAGGGCTTCTAGGAGAAAAGGTTGGGAACCACTGATTTAAAGGTTAGTAGAGACAAAGGGTCAAACGTACACATACCACATATAAGTACTTTTAGATATCATCGGCAAAAATTCTTCAGCCTTCATCTGTACTCTGTAGTTGAAGTGTAGGACGTTTCGATCTTAGTCCAAAGATTGTCATCAGCTACTGAAGCCTGGAGCACGCTGTGGGTTTATTAAGAGAAGAACTTGTTCTTTTTTGCCTATGATGGACAACTCCTGTACGACTGAGAACCTACACATACTTTTAGATAGTTTAGGTTTATTTAGTTCATAGGTCCGGATTATTTGAATATGTGAGTCGACCCCATGGGGAAAACCAACCGGACAGTTGTTGTTGTACCTGCAGCAATTGCGTTCTTAAATAAGGAGGGGGCAGTAGGGTCACAATCTCCCTCATCAACCCTCTGAGCTTTCTAGGCTTCTGTTATTAAGGGATTTTGTTTTTAGTACTTGTAGATCGCGTGCGCCTTGTACACTATGTTTGTTTTCTTATTGTGTATTTTTATGTGTTCCAGACTATACCCTTCTGTTAACAAATTTTAAAACTTAGGGTACCAATAAAGAAACCAAAGATCTGGCTTAGCTCTTTGGACTAAGTTCGAAACGTCCTACACTTCATCTACTGAGTACAGATGAAGACTGAAGAATCTTGGCCTACGATGGACAACTCCTGTATGACTGAGAAGCTAGACAGATGAAGTTACCATAGTTACCAGCATAGAATTTTCAGCTGCCCTCCTCCTCAATTTTAAACTATAGGCTCTTTAGAATTTTTTTGATGTCACGTGAACGCAACTTATTGAATGATACACTGAATTTATGCTATTATTCCAAAAACCTGATGATATTCCATCACAAAAATCTGCATCATATTTTTCAACAAATCATAATTTTACAACAAATATTTGACAACGCATGTGAAATATTAAAACTGTATTTGAAATTGTATGTTACACTTAACGGCAAAACACGCACCAACATTTCTTTTCTCGATGAGGTAATCCTTTGGCTTTGATAATGCATTACGTGATCAGGACCAGCCGGGCACTCTGTACGGGGGCCGCGGACTGTCACCGTCCCACCTGCAGGACGCCATCTGTGGGTAAAGCACTCCCTGCACTCCCCTCCAAACCTCCACCTTGACACCAACAGGGATTTACATGCATTCCTGCACTCAGGCGGTCTATAAATAGGACGCTGAATGATTAGTCAGTTTTAACAATGGCTACAAGCATAATCAGTGATGCCAGTAACTTAGTTATTAGTTACTCGAATTTGACCCCATTTTTGAGTAACGAGTAATCTAACGCATTACTTTTTCCAAACCAGTAATAATATATATTTATATTTATTCTTTCAGCTGAGGACGACTCTCCAACAACTGTTGATGTTATTCTTAAAATGCAAACCAGAAGGAGGAGTTAACCTCTAAGTCCCTCCTCTCTTGGAACTAAAGGTTGGAAAACATCTTAGCCTATTCATACCCACCCTGGCCTAAGTTCTAAGGCTTTTGACACTTCCCTATGGCCCTGCTCCGCCCAGTAGTCCAGGCTCAATATCATGACATTGCTAATTATTGTCAATAGGTTTCTGTCTCAGTATGTTGTTATAGATTGTATCCAACTTATACCTGAGTCCTCCATTGCGAAAGGTAGAAGGGACTTAGAGGTTAACTCCTCCTTCTGGTTTGCTCTTAAAGGAATAGTTCAGCGCTTTTACATGCATACACATGTTCTAACCTGGGCTTAGATGAGGTGATGCGTGGCTGTCTGGTCTTTGTGCGTGCCTTCAGTCCCGTAAGACGACCAAAGACATTTTGCCTCTACAGTATAGTCCCATGGC
>OMNZ01090987.1:0-10938 GCA_900303255.1 Lesueurigobius sanzi | reverse complement strand
AACCTTTAGTACCAAGAGAGGAGGTACTAAAGCTGGACACACACTAGAGGATTTTTAGTCTGAGGTCTGAGGATCCGTGGCTCAATAAAAACTTTCTCTCATGCAGTGATCTGTTGTGGGACTCCTCATGTGTGTGTCCTCATGTCTGTCCTTAAGTGTGTGTGGTCTGTGCCTAATTTTTTAGTCTCAAAAGATTTAAAATCCTGTAATGTGTGGGCACCTTTAGAGGTTAACTCCTCCTTCTGGTTTGCTCTTAAGAGACCCACGAGCGTGTTTAAGTCTTTATTCGCTGAGGAAGATCTTTGGACTGAGATCAAAACGTCCTACACTTCAACTACAGAGTACAGATGAAGACTGAAGATATTATTGCACTATTATTCTAGACCTCTTGAAACAAAACATGTATGCAATTTGTTATACAGCTGATTCTGCCAAATGAAAACTTAAACATGACTAAATGACTAAAAAAAGTAAATTAGGGAGACCACACGGTGCAAATATTGAGCAGCACTCCCTACAATGTTAAATTTTCATTATATCTTACACCTCTAGTATTTTTACAGAACAAGAAATACAGTAGCTTTGAAATAGTATGGGGGCAAAGCAACTGATCAAGGTTTTTGTTGACAGGCTTGGATCAATAACGCTGGCCTCCTTGTTGCTGACGGCGTGATCATTTCTGTATTGTTCAACATCGCACCAGATATGCATTTCCATAGCAACAGTCAGTTTTCACTACACAACATTAATCAGTGTCTCGTTCCTGGTTGGCTTTTCGCAGTGAACAATGGGAGTTAAATACCTAATTACAATGTTTAACCTGCGATTTGGCTGATTGATTGCCACGTATATATTGATTTGTGGCTTTATATTCAAGCCTGTATTTATCAATTTTGCTAAACCCTAATCACACTGTTTTTGCATGTATTATCAGCCTCCTGGTGAGAACAAACGTGAACTCTGGAACAGTGTACAATTAAACTGAATTGTTGAAAAAGGTGGGTGCTGCTGCTACTATAGAAAAGTTGAGCCATCTGGCGCATGTCATTGCAGTTTTGTTTGTTTTTAGCTTCTGAGATCAGACGCTGGGGTTGTTGTTTTTTCCGCTAATGATTTGGCGGTGAATAAAATCGTGTTTAATGTGAGACGGGACAAAAAATATTCACTTGGACTAACAATGTAGACTAATTCCTGTTTGGTTAGAATGCAAAACAAGCTGGTAATTATGGTTCACAGTTGGAGCATTCTAAAAAGAAACAACCTACGACTAAACTAAAGTAAGAAATGTCTTTAGTGTTAGCTCATTGTAAACAAGACACTATCACTTAACTTCACTTTATTTCATGTTGGGGACAAGTGATAGTGTCTTGTTTTGCAGCACAGAGGATACATAGAAACATGAAAGAAAAACATACATTCAACAGTCCAACAAGGTGCCCAAGTGCAAACTTCATCAATCAACAGAGTCATTGGCAGTTTTACATACGACAATAGGCCAACAAAACAACTATTCCCCCTCACACAGAAGTCGATGGTCAGAGTTTAGAATAGAGATGGCTATATAGGTTGTGTTCACGTTTTAGAATTCAATTTCAGTTGGACCAGGTGTCAATATAACTTTATAGAATAGAATATAATAAGCTTTATTGATTGCACCAAGTACAACAAAATGTAAAGTGCAGTCCAGTTGGTGTATTCCTAAACAAAAAAACTTTCTATAAATGTTAATGCACAAGGCAATTGGAATAATGGATAAAAACTGTTTTTAAATCTATTTGTCCTGGTCTTCATGGACCTGTACCTACTGCCTGAAGGTAGTCATTGAAAGAGGGAGAGATGGGAGAGAAACAGTTTTTGAAAGACGTTTCCTAAACGAAAATTTAAAAATGTTTTCTCTGATCATTATTTGATAGTGACTGGATTCACAAACCTGCCATATTATTGTTATGGCTGAAAGCCTGTTTGTTTGTTTATTTGTTTGGGACAGTACATGTTAATGAACACACATGAGAACCATGCATGTAAACAAACCACTCTGGATTGTAGCCTTGGGCTAATTTCCAACCGGAGCACCCAGAGGAAACTTACGCAGACACGGGGAGAACCCAGGACCTTCTAGCTGTGAGGCACTAGTGCTACCCACTGTGCTACCGTGCCGTCCCTTTGAATCTTGTCACCACTTTATGAGAAAATAATTAGACCCCAGTTCATACAGTATGTGCTGACAGAGAACACATTGAACTTTGTGGCAGTTTTTGTTTCATGTGGATTATTGGCTCAGGAATTACTGAGGAATTACCCAACAAAAACTTGATTTGAATGACTGAATGACTTGATTTGAATATTAATCGTGTTATGAGTAGTGCTGAATAGATGATACATATTTACTACTGTCATCTAGATTATTTGGCTGATTCCATGACATTTCTGACTGATTCTAAGGCAATCTTTCAACTGTCAACTATTATTACAAAATGCACCTTTACAGGATCTCCAACCTTTTGTAGTTTGTGAGCTGCTTTTACCTTGTACAAGTGGAGTTCGCCCTGGACAGAGCTACGATAATATTTCAACACAATAGAACGAAAGAAAATTACTTGAGTGTTCTCTTTATACTTAAATATATTCATCTAAGGTACAGTTTGTATGTGGAGAGCGGCTGGAAGCTAACAAACTGCTGTTGTCATTTAATGTTTTCATATAAAAATAAGTAATTTTATGCACAAAACAAACTCACAATTGCCTATATATTCTGCAATGAAATCTAAATAATTGATAGAGCCAGGTTTAAGCATATGTTTTTTGTTTTTTGTGAATAAATCTGTAAGAATTAAAGAGAACTCAATAAATCTGGCTAAGAATTAAATATTGATAGTCGATGTGAAATGTCCCTCTGAAAAAATTCCAAGAATGGAAAGTTTGGCATCTGTATGAGCTACTAAAGTGATGATGTTGTCGCTCAATGTGACACAAATGCATTTTGAGAAAATGGTAATTGAAGTTACAATTTCCCATATTGTTCAATGGAGAAATGTTGAATCAGTGCAATATTTACTCACTACTGTAAAGATTAGGCTGTTTATTTGTTTCCAGGTGAAAGTGTATATGTTAAGAGCAAAGATAAAAATAGACTTGCCTGCAGTGTCTCTCTATAGGCATTATTCCATCAAACAAAACCATGAAAACCTGTTTCATGCACTTTATGGGTGCTACTCTTTTACTCCTTCGTAGAGATATGGCTGTTTTATGACATTTTATGTGAAGGTCACTCCTCACAGTCACTGTGTGTTTCAAAGTACTTTTGAGGAGTTGGTATGTGAACTTGTTGGTGATTTGTGGCTTTTTGGACAATGACATCAGAGTCGCTTGGAGGCAGCAGCGCGAGGCGGCGGAGGTGACCTTTAGAAAGATGAAAGATCAGGAGGGTTTGTTGGGTAATCAGCCGGGTGTCAGCGGCCAGAGAAAGGCCATTGTGAGTGGGGTCGGTGCCCGCAGATCGGCTGGGTCCCATCAGACGCCCCTGTGTCAAACGGGCTACAAGCTGCTGTAGCTGCCTCGCTGGTCCACTTATCCATTTGGCCTGCAGTCTTTAGCCAGTAATCATCTCCCACACTACACCTCCTTCACACTAGCTGCCCACTGTTCTCTGTTGATGTTCTTTCAGTCCTCAATTCTTTTTCTCAAATGCAGTAGTAGCAGGAGCAACAGTAGCAGAAGTCGTCATCATCTTAAGACCTATGAGTAATGTTATCGTAGTATCGACCTCACCTTTTTGTTTCTTTAAATAAGGACATTGTGTTGTCCGTCTCAATAATCGTGAACGGGCTTTTTAATCATCAGGTTCAGCGGCTAATTTTGTGGATGTAGCAGCATGTGGTTTGTGGAGTGGAAAACATTCATGTTTGTTTAAGGTCTATCTCTCATCTATTGTCATCAATCATAATAGTAAAAGCTACATTTTTAAACATAAAAAAATTAAATTGAAATGAAAATCGAGTTGAGTTGAATAATATGATAAAAAAAAAATGGTGATATATATTTTTTGCCATTTTGCACAGCCCTAGCTTGACTGCACTCTTGAACTTTCTTTCAATATTTGATTATTTTCCTTACAGTCCCAAAAATATCATTTTGTATATTTAACTAGAGTTAATTTAATTCCAACATCGTGCACCATTATTGTCTTCAGTTTAATAGACTCTGGTCATTGCCTACGAAACATTGTTATGTTGAGCCACACTTTCTTTATTTTGTTGCATGTAGGAGGCGTAGCCCACTATTACAGTGTAGTAAAGAAGAAGAATTGCTCACCTTCTCCCACTGACCTATTATTTACTGTTCTCACAGCTCAGCGTGTTGTGTGCCTTTAGAGTTGTGTGATAGTAATTGCTAAGAAGCTGTAAACCCATATTACCAAAGTACCAGCTGCATTATAGCAGTTAAGGCGTCTTATAGCCAGTCACAGGTCGTTTCATTCCAGCTTTGCCATTTCACACTGGAGCTCTGTGTGGCTGTGTTTTTATCCCACTCTGAAGGGATTACAGGCAGCAGTAATACCAGATTTGCAGATTTTATTCATGTTGCAGAAATAATGAATGACAAAATCCATTCAGAAAATCCACAATTATGTTTTTTGCTGTTTTATGCTTCTTCCATCACAGTGAGACGCTGTTAGGGCTGGACAATATGGCCAAAAAAATCTTATCACGATTTTCTTTAGTTTAAATCACGATTTCGATGTTTTCACAATTCATTTGTAAATAATTGTCTTTTAAAGGAGACTAAATCCATCTACTGTACTTCTTCTTGGGTTTAGACCTGGTGTTGTAGTGGTTTAGTCTTGGTTAAGACCTGTTTTAGTCAGAGTTTCAGTCCTCACAAAGTTTTGACAGGTTTCCCTCATGGTTTAGTCCTGGTTTAATCCTGGTTCAGTCTTGGTTTAGTCCAGGGTGATCATTGTTTCATTCTGTCCCTGGTTCAGTCTTGATGATCCCACAAAAGCAGATCGTCTAATCGTGGAGATTAGATCACGATTTTTATCATCATATCACCCAGCCCTAGAAGTTACTTGAGAAATGTATTTCTTACTAAACATTCATTTAATCCAAGTCATCTGGAATCAAAGCCACATAGATCTAGGATCCTGTACACTGTAAAACGTGTTGCTTCCATAGGAAATAAAAAAAATAGTGTAAGCGGTTCCATCGGCCGTTTTGTGTTCAGAACACAAAACGGCCGATGGAACCGCTTTCGCCATTTTTTTTATTTCAAACTTTTTACAGTGTATGCAAGTTCAGAAACAACACTGAGCCACAGTAGATATTTTGTGTTCTGAGAAAGAATTTAAAGACGAGACATGTTGGTTACATACATGTGGTTGTGGTTGTGTGGAGCTGTAGGCATGTACATGTTATCTGCATCCTCCAGTCAAAATCCAGTTCACATCAAACACATCCAGGAGCATTAGCATTGAAGAGAAGACTGTTGAATGAATTATCCAATAAACACAACCTTTTCAGACAGCAATGCACCGATACTGGAGTTGGATATCAGTGCTGGAAAAATACCAATACATCGATCAATCGTAATGAAATAAAGAAATAATATTGGTCTCATTGTTAGCATTTTAGAAGAAAACTGTTACAGTTACAGTTACTGATAACAGCTGATGTACTGGATTTGTTTTGCACAAGTAGTTAAATTATCATATCACTTTTGTTGTTTAATATTAATGTTAGCTATATTCTGTCCTGTAGCCAAGGCTATTTAGATTAAGGCCCTGTCCACATGTAGCAGGGTATCTCATAAAACAATGGTATTTTTCTATGATTTGGCCTGTCATCCACATTAAACCGGAGGTTTCTGCCATTAAAAACAAGGTTTTCTAAAATCTCCGACCAAGGTGAAGATTTGTGAAAACTCTGTTTATGCGTTTGTGTGTGGTCATAAGCAACCAGGGTTTTAAGGCTAAACGTCACTGCCTGCACCAAAATATACTCAGGTCACGCATGTGGCGTCAGTGTTCACATTCAGAGCAGAGGCAGCATGGCAGCCCTCAAAACTGTGTTCGTTTTAACGATAGTTCAAGCATTTTTTGCCTCCTGGAGGAATGGCGTGAGAATTGTTGAATGTCACGATCCTCTCTCCTGTCGTTGTCGGAGATTCTACGCACATCGAGGGGCAGTCTACCATAACGCGATCACCGGTCAGTGTGGTGAATAATGTAGCTCTAATGCTGTACTGATTATCTGTGTTGACAAGAGACAGAAGTTTACTCTGATTGGATCGAATCTGGGGAACTACCACAGTCTATCAGTTTGGGTAATGAATGTGCATTAAAACGCACTTGTGCGGTTAAGTATGGATGGCTTTTCTTTTTTAAACAAGGTTGTGTGGACTCACATTTTTTTGTACACGGTTTGAGGAGGATCTTCGGTTTTACAAATACCCTGCTATGTGTGGACAAAGCCTTAGTGATCTTTGTTGAATTCACTTTCAATTTTAATGTATTAAATGGCTTTGTAATGCTGTGACAGAAGGTGTTAACTTCATACCTGCAAGTCCTGGTTGACACTGCCAAGAAGAATTGTTGAAATGGCACAAAGAGATGCATTGTTCAGCAGCAAAACTCATGAGATGTAACATCCAACCACTCTCTTTTTCACTCACTGCAAACCAGTTTCCTATTGACAGCAATATAATCTTCAAGCTGACCTTTAAGGAAGTCTCATGGTATCCAGTGTCAGTTTATACTCATTCAGTATATTGGAAGTAAAAAGCTGGATTGGTGCATCTCTGATTTCAGAACTTGTTTATAAAGATCTAAACAACAGTGTCACCAGATTTTATACAATAAGATGATGATTTGTCCTAAATGATGGCAGTCATTGACAATAGTTAATTTCAAATTGTGACTTTAATTTAATTGCCATCTAACTTCACACAAAACACAAATCTCATACAATTCTCTTTTTCTGCTCTTGTTTTGTCCAACCTGGCAATGCCTAGTGTCTCAAAAGGCTGCTGAAACTGCAGCTACATATCTTCGGCTGTGTAGAAAGCACACGCTTGTGGCTGACCTTTAAACTCTTCATTGTGAGTGGGAGGAAGATGGGAGCAAACAACTGTTCTCTGCTCTTCATTATCTTTTGTTCTATACTGTATACTATACATTGTCTTTTGTCTCTGGGACCAGCAGAGGACCACTCCCTGAGGTCCTCACCATGTTTAGTCCTGACTCTGGGGCCCCTGGCAAATTCAAAAACCTGATGTGGCCCTTGTCCATACTCGCTGTAGGGGATATACTTCAATGCCTCTGGGTAGGACTGTGTTTGAAAAATCGATCAATCGCTTAAAATCTATTTTCCATTGAATAGCCTGATATCGGTAAAAAAAAAAAAAACGAAATTGATTCTTTTACCGCAACTATAGACTTTAGCAAATATTTCCGTGATGAAATGCCATAGAGACTTACGTTTTTTGCATTCAGCAGAGGAGGGTTCAGGCTTTAAAATGAGCCCAGCCATGTCCGTCTAGGCCTCTAGGAAGTTGTGTTGAAAATGCGTGTTAGCATTTTACAAAACTGCTGACTCTGCACTTTACACAATCGCCCAGAGATTCAAAACGGTCAGTGGTGCCTTACCTTGCTGGCGGATTAGCCTCTTATGCATGTTTTGGGTCGATGAGGGAGACTAGAGTACCTGCTGAAAACCCACCCACGCAGGACAACTTCCAAACTCCACCCAGAAAGGAAAAGTAAGAAAGAATACTGCACAATCAGGACTGCATAATTAATAGCAATCAAATCAAAATGGCAACTTTAATGGTAATTTATAGCTAATTGCACGGATTGCAATCATTTAACTACCACAATGTGCTCCGAAAACAACAAAATAATCTGTCTCGGTTGGATTTTTGTTTTACATATTCATCCTGCTTACCCTGTACTCTACACCTCCACAAACATGTTCTGAAATGCTATTTAGTCTTTTCTCAAATGCTTAAAATGTGCACAATGGACTGAATTTTGATTTTGAAATATAAATCGCAAATCAATCAATCATTAGATTTCTTTTTCAAAATGATGCAGCCCTAATACTTAGACATTTTATTTTGTGCCATATTGTATGTCTTTCATTTTCTGTGTTTTGTACAGCTCTCGTTTTTAGATTAAATTCATCTGCATGGTTTAGGGTGTCTTTTACTCTTGCCACATCAGGTCACTGTGTTTGTCTTAAGAAGCAAACTCCATGGTTACACTGTTTCACTCTGAGCAATCTTTAGAGCGTTGCAGCAATAATCCATCATTGGCCTCCATTAAAACTAATTATTAAAAACAAAACTTAAAGCACCTGACACAATGTATAACAAATAAAAAAAAAAACACACATTTTCAGTGAAATAAAAATACATAAAAGGGTTACTGCCTCTTAAAGATG
Organism: Lesueurigobius sanzi; assembly: GCA_900303255.1. Lineage (NCBI taxonomy): Eukaryota > Metazoa > Chordata > Actinopteri > Gobiiformes > Gobiidae > Lesueurigobius > Lesueurigobius sanzi. The sequence goes on along the minus strand of OMNZ01090987.1, from coordinate 2,500 downwards.
CATTGTGTAACTTTTTATGCAGAAAAAGGGTGGGTGGTTAGCATGGCACCTTTACTTCCCATCACAATGGCCTTCATGAAGCTCCAGGATTCAAACCTTTTTTATAGGGTGTCGCAGTAAAAACATGCTACAGGATTAGTAGGTTTTCTCTGTGTTGCCGTGGAAGAAGAAACCTAAGATAAAAAAGAATCCTGGAGCATCATAGAGGCCGCTGTGGCGAAAAGAAAAAGACGCCATGCTTGCTACGTATGAAACGCTGAAAATGTTATTTGAGATGTCAATTTGGAATTTAGCATTGTATTTTGACCAACTTGAACATTGAGATTAAGTAGATCTACCAGATCTATAAGATAAGACTTTATTGATCTCACATTGGATAAATTTACTTGTTTACCTTTGTCAAATTGAAAAAAAATCTGGTACAATGCCTTTAAAGGTGGGACCAACTGCCCTGTTTGTTTTTGGTCTTTAGTTGGGATGTTGGTACTGGCTTCTACAGCTCATAGGGTTGGCCTGGTGCCACATCTTTTTGTTTCTTTTGGCCGGCTCTCTGTTTGTACTTTGGGTTGTTGGACATGGGAGTTTTAAGAAAAACCTAAAATGAATGCAATTATCCTGTGTATGTTTTGTCCTCTGGGGCTTAACAGTGGTCCAGTGGCTTTATGGGTGTTTTTTATTTATTTGATCAGATCGGACTGCGCACATTAATGGAGAATCTTTATATCGTATACAATAGTATTTGAAGTTGTGACTTTACAGTTTATAGCCCAATTGCAAATTTACATCTGTAGTATCATGGCACCTTTACTTTCCATCACAGCATCTATTGATGCTGAAGGGTCAATTGTAGGATTTCTTGTAAGTTTCTTGTACAAAACCCTTAAAACAATTGATCCTGGGGCATCATAGGCCACTAAAGTCACTGGAAGATGAAATATGCACTAATATCACTTTTTTTTCACATGAAAAGTCTTTTCTGCTGCACATTTTTCAGACTTCTTGCCTCTCTGTGAAAGTGTCGCTACATCATTTTGCTTTGTGTTTCAGCAACCAGCACCACCAGACTGGAGGATCTGAGCTTTTTGGACAACCAACGGCCCGCGGGATATCGAGCGTCTGTCCGCAAACACCACACAGCTGGGCGCACAAATGACGACTCCAAAGGTATTTTGGGTTTGTCCCGGGGTTAAAATGAGTAAATATAGTACGGTGAAACAGCTGTGAACCCTGAAAGAGTAGCAGCGCATTACATGCGCTGAACTGCTCACAAATGACTGATGAAATGGCATCCACTTACTCTCTAAGCCTTTTATTATTTGAATGAAGGTATTTTATGAAGCCACTTTTCAGCCACTTATATTTGGAAGGCAACACATCTTGTATGACTCAACTCCACAACAACACAATGCTTTTAAAATATTACATGTCAAATTACCCACATTTCTTTTTCCCCAAATCTAGTCAGTCTTAATAATACTGTTTAAGGCAAGACACAACAGATGAATATGGAAAACCTTAACATTTTGAGATATGAGAAACCGTTCCTGTTTGAGAGGAGAGTAGGGCGGATCACATAGTGTGAGGAGATGACTAATTTGGTACGTTCAAATTGTCTCTGAAATCACACAGTGTATGGCCAGCTTTAGACGTATTTAACTGATAAACTGTTGTAGTCCACTGAAAACATCGCTAGCTAACGTCGCAAATGCAAGATAACCGCGGATCGACATGAGATTCAGACAATTTAAAGGCTCTTTCTGCAGTCGGGTTGCGTGCACATCCGGTTTTGTTGATAAACAAATAATCCCTCTATACTTTAAGGGCGTTTTCACACACGTTGGAGCGCCTTCTGGGCCGACCTGAGATCGCTCTAATTGGAGCTGCTTTTACTTCAGCTTTAGTTCAGTTGGTTCACATACTCTGTCTGTGCGTCGCACTAAAGAGGTGTACTAGCGCCACGTGGCCAAAATCAGCTGTTCGCCGAACTCATCGCCATGAAAACTGCCCTGTCAATATAATAATCTCTCTCGTACTGTGATCAGCCTGCCCGCTGATGAGACAGGACGAATGTGCTGTGTGTGAAAGAAATGTCATTAAACGGGGAGCTTTAACTGTGTAAAGGAGTGAGAGATGGGCCACGATATGGTTTTGTGTTTGACTCATGTTCCAAACGTCTCGTCCTGCAGCGCAGTGCAGAAAGTATAGAATATTACGCAGTGGTGTAGTCTGGTTATGTACCAGGACATACTCCGTATAAGCACCACCAACTGAGCCATGTGTAGGCTATCAACCATTTGCTCCGTTTTACTTTTACGCTTTACCAGCATAAACACGCGAGTCTGCATCTCTGTCTGTCTGTCTGTCTGTCTGTCTGTCTGTCTGTCTGTCTCTCTCTCTCTCTCTCTACGGAGTTGTTGGAGACAGAGGGCAGATGAGCAGAGCCGCTCCTAAATGTATGTTATTGACCCATTATGGCCATCTTCACTCAAAAAGCAGAATG
>OMNZ01090986.1:0-11873 GCA_900303255.1 Lesueurigobius sanzi | reverse complement strand
TGTCCCAAAAGGTTATATTCACATGACATCATAACATTGTAAAGGGCCTATATAAGGACGGGCAGAGTAGCCTCCAATAGTACTCCAGGGCCTGTCAATCAAAGCTAAAACCTAAACAAATATTTGTTAAAAAAGAAAATCCAGCTATGAATCGCAATGGACGACTCCGGTTTGATCCAATCTATGACAACTTACTGAGACAGAAACCGACTGACAATAACAACCTGGGAGTGAAACCATCTCCACTGTCATGCTAATGAGCCTGGACTACTAGAACATAGCCCAATAGAGAGGTAACAAGCCATTTTAAGTATGAATAGGCTAAGATGTTTTCCTGCCTTTAGTACCAAGAGAGGAGGGACTTAGAGGTTAACTCCTCCTTCTGGTTTACTCTTAAGAGACCCACGAGGGTACTCAAATCCTGACGTCACCCGCCATCCAGGCACCGGGCGTAGCGGCGAGGAGCACACACCACGATAGGCGCACTCTGGCCGCAGGGAGCGTAAAGCCGGCGGTTTGGCGTAATGTATTGCAGGCATCGGTGAGTTGAGTGTATGCAGGCTGGTCCGCTTAAAGTGTATCGTCAGCGCTAACAGGTCTTTTGTTTTAGTGGCCTCCACGTTGGAATCCACATGTGAATGACTGGGCGTAATGAGTACCGTCACGTGCTACTCCCGGTATGTCAACACTCGTAGCCATGTAATGTAACGTGTCCAAAAGTCTAAAGTGCCATTATTTGTAGGTTGCTGCTGGTTCGGTCAAGCCTCCCCTTTTTGGCACCCTGTTGAGACCTCTGTTTGAAACTACTGTGCTTCACCTGCGTGGCTTGGAGACGTTTCCCCGCCCCTCGCGCAACAACAAATTAACTTTATGTTTGGAAGTGTATGAACGGTCTGGAAGTAATGTGCCATGGAACTGAAATGTCAAAACCTTTTAAAAACGAACACTATTGAAGAACAAAACTGTTTATGAATAATTTTGTAGTAAAGTGAAAATGCCATGTCTCTGTCCTCATTAAGCCTGTTATGAACCTGTGTTGCTTGCTAGTAAATTGTCTTTTTAGTTTTATTTTGGCTGCTTACTAGCGCCCCCATACGGTCACAATTGGCGTTGTTGGCAGGATGGCTTTTATTTTCGACAGAAACTGGCTTATCGTTGAGGCATTGCGTGAACAGAATGAGCCAAGGGGCTCTGGATGTGGTTTGTTTCATATGCAATGATGCAGTGGTAGTGCTGCTATTTTCGTGTAATTAATATGGCACTGAGACATATTGCTTGTGTTTATTGTCTTGCTGTGATTTCATATTTGCATGCTTTTTCTAGTCCAGCAGGTCTACAACCCGGCTTACAAATTCTACCTGATGCTGACTTTACGGCCACACAGTCCACACAGGCTTATAGTGATGTGACGTTAATGGCCGAATCGGCTCTTTTGAACAGCTCTTTATCGTGAGTGGCTCTTTATTATGAACAGTTCGAATCAGACCTCAATTGTGAAAAGAGCCGGAACTTTTTTTTTACACAGATTTATCCTGAACGAATACAAGAACCTCAACAACAGCAGCAGTTATGACATGTTAAAATGTATCAACTGTCAGGATCCATTCCTGGTCCTGTGTTTGTCTTGTCTCTCCACCTACCCGGGGCGTGTACTCACCATGTTTGGCAGCTGGCACACCTGGATCCAATCTCTACTCATCAAACCTGCAATATAAATGGTGCGTTCCATTTGTCCTCGGAAGTCGGGATTTTTGGACGAGAAAGTTGGACGATTCTCTCAAGCGAGTTGAATTTCTAACATGGCCGCCGCCAGCATGAACCGTCAGTAGAAGCTCTTGAAATATCAATTTACTAACACTACAGACTATTTTTGCGGAACTACATGAGCCACAAACATTGTACTATGACTCAAATATATGTGAAAATCCTGCTGTAGTGAAATTTGCATCGTACATGTCTTATGTGCAAACAACTACAGACGCTGTGCTAACAAATGCTAAAAACAGTAGCCCTCATTGTTGGAGCAGCCATCTTTTTCTTCCGACTTTGTAACTTGAACGTCCTCAACTGGGATGTGACATCATTCCGAGCTACGACTTCTGAGGTAAATGGAACGCAGCAAAAGAACCCTGGTCTCCTTCCACTCCTCGCCAGTTCGTTGTTGCTACCAATACAGTTAGTACCTGCTATGGCTTTACGATTTCTGTATTTACCTTTGATAGTTAAACCTTTTCCTGCGCTCAGGTGTCAGCTGCCGTCCAGTCACCTGCCTGCCTGCCCGCCATTTTGTCTACAACTTACCTGCTGATCTGCCTCCATCTTGTCCGCCTGGTTCATCCTGCTCCACCTGCAATATACCTGCCTACCTGTAATAAATCCATTTAACACTTCCCTCTGCCTTTGTCCTTCTGGGTCATAGTGAATCGTGACACCAAATTAAATATATTTAGTCTTAATCTGAGTCATTTTGACTTGCCAAGTCAAAAAATCTTATATAGTAAAAGTATTTCTGCTCTTAACAAGAACATCTCAGACACATATATTACATTCTTTCTGTTGTCGCCAAGAACTAATGTCAGCACCCCGCCATGAGCACCAAAGAGAAGTGCCATCCTCGCCCATTGGTTTGGACACAACTAACCCTTTCAGACTGTATTCAAAACTGCAATATCTGCGATTGTCAAGTACTGCGGAATCTACTGGGTCAGTTCCAGTCGACTGAGGAACAGTTTTGTACACAGGGCCATCGGGAAGCTGAACTCTCTCCCCTCCCTCCCTCCCCTCTCTGTCCCCTCCCCCGCTCCACAATCAAGGATGAGAGAAACATAATTTCGAACCATTCGAATGGTTTGACAAATTAATAATCTTGAATCTTGAATCTTGAATATGATAACTCTGGAATTATACATGAAAAACACAGTTATTGTCAGACGAAAAGACTTGAAGTCATAGCATTAATGAGGCAAATGTACAGTATGACTCCAATCATTCAAAGTAACCAATTTCGACATCTACAAAGTCAATAACCACGAACAACTATAATCCAAAAACAGCATGTTATAATAGAATTTAAACACACCAACACACGCCTGGACATAGTAATCACGGTTATAGACATTCCCCATCTCTGCTGTAATTGGTTTAGCCTGTTTTGTGTGTGGCCATATGTGAAGTGCTTCCTGCAAATACAGTATGTCTTTTCAACAAGGGAGCAAACCAAGCAGGAGCAATTACGGCCTCAGTCCCAGAGAGCGAGAGCGTGTCATCTCCGCACGTCAGTGGATAAAAGGGCTCACTAAAAGTCCACTCTGTGATATTTGGAATCATGACTAAGCCGCACTTCAATAGGGCAAGTTGTGCCTAAAATGGAGCGTTGTTCACCTCTGGTTAAGGGGAGACCCCACAGGCAAAAAACTGTTTATTTTTGATCAATTTTAATGTTTTGGTCCAGTTTCCACTTTGGCTCCTACAGACTTCAAACGTTCCAGTCTTTTGAAGTCTTACAGTATTTTGAAGGTTTGTTCAGAGGGATTTTTCAATATTTAATTCCAAGCCTGAACTATTGAGTTTTGAAATTTGTAATTTTCTCTTTGTGTATAGCATTATTTTAAATAGTGGAAGAGAAGTACACAAGGCATGCGTTCTTTATATTCCAAATACTGTATATTCCAAACCATCTACATTTCATGTACAGTATAGGTTGCGTTTTGTTTTTGATCATATTTCTCGCTATTTTTGGGGGTTCAAATATGAATAAATTAGGCTAGGAATTATATTAAAAATCCATCTGGAAAATACTTAAGTGGAGATGTTGTTATCACATGATGAGAAATTAATCTATGGAGAAATGATGACTCACTGCAATAATTAAACACCTCATTGTGAAGATTAGGCAATGTATGTGTTTGTGAAAAGATGAGACATGCCTGCAGTGTCTCTCTCCTTAATGCAGGACTGATGTACTTAATTACTTACCATATTAACTACATTTCCTATATATAGTGGCCTAATTATAATGTGTCGGTGCAGTAACGCGTTGCTGCTGCCGATGTGAGGAGCAGCACGTGAGAAAAGTGTCTGAATCAGCAGGACACTTCTATGACGTCCATCATTCATTATCCTCAGAATATTTTGTTCCCGTCACCGACGCGGATCTGGAGAAATGGTTCAGACGCAGTAATGTAAGAGATTGGTGATTGGTTGTAAGTGGTAGGCTACTTACAGAGATAGATCGTCTGTTGCTAAAGTAAATACACTTGAGGAGCCTTTGGTAGTAACGGCAGTGGTGGATAATAAGTGCTTATTTTTCCTACTCAAGTAAAAGCACAAGAGCAGTACATTTACTTAAAGCTAGGTGTCTATAGTGGACTTTAGTGTACGCCCCCTCCACTGGTGATGCTTTGGTGCAAAGGGAAAACAAAAGTATCTTGTGTGCAACATACAATTAAAAGCAGAACACATAATATATTGAACTGATTGTCTGAACTACAACTTATATGCCTGTTAGTGTTTTTTTAGTCATTTAGAACATAATTGTACGATTTGCAACTACATTTATAATGCTGAGGTTTTATATCCCACGCCCCTTGAAAACATCTTGAATATCTATCGTTGGTTTGTAGCTAATGAGGTAACGAGACACTGGAATATTAAACAGACATGAACCTTCATGAGGATTTCAACTGCAGCTGAACTGATAGGACACATGCCGCCTTTTTTTTTTTAATCTTTTGAAACTTTTTTTTCATAATACTAAACCCATAGCCGCTGACTGTTGCTTCTTACTTTGCTCCAAAACATATAGAGAAAGAGGTGTGGAGTTCGGCTCTAAGCTGGTGTCACCAGCCTGACTCCATGTATGAGACACATTGGAAGACAGTCTGGGATCGCGCTGTTGGCTCAAACTCTGGTGAGAAAGGCTACCAGACCAATCACAGCACGGGAGGCGGGAGTTAGCGAAGCACCATTTTCAACGTCTACAAACTAGTCAAGATGGCGGCCGCAACGGAGCCATGTTTTAGCACGGCCTTATCTCATGTTGTGAATGAGCTGAACAAACCACAACAAGTTTGCTCCACTCTTCCTATTGCGTTTACGTAGTCCTGCCGCTAGTCTCCAATTTGCAAGCCAGCCGACAAAATGATGCGTCGCTAACTGCCGCCTCCCGCGCTGTGATTGGTCTGGAATCCTTTCTCACCGGAGTTTGAGGAGCCAACGGCGCAATCCCAGACTGTCTTCCAGTGTATCTCATACATGGAATCAGGCTGGTGATGCAGGCCAACTCGGATCGGCTCTGCTTCTGCGGTTCAGAAGTTTAGTATAGCTATCGGCAAAAGTATCGTTCAGGTACAGGTATTGTAAGCCAAGTATCGTTAAAGTAGGGTTCGAATTTTAATCGAATCTCGGTATTAAAAAAGGTTTACGTTAATCGCATGGTGAGCTTTAATTGTCAAGGCAACTGGCCAATCCATCCGCAGAAAATAACATGCGGCGCCATCTTGTTGTGACTTGTAATTACAAATCTAGTCCAGTAGGTGGCGGTAAATGCTCATGTTTCCAGTTACATGGGTCCATAGCGTCTGCAAAATCAAAACAGCAAAAATGACCTGCAGTTTCCCCCAAACACTGGAGCACTAAGCACAACATGAGTATTTCTTCACAAACTTTGTGTTTCCCTACGTTGAAGTACTGTGAAATTAATTTGAAACATTCTCGGGTTCCTTGACCTACATTGAGCTATTCAGGCCATTTATATCACACCCTATTCTTTGACCTAATTTAGACTCTACTTTTCCACACCATGTAGTCTTTAGTAACACCCATGGAACCCCTTTGTCCGCGGTCAATTCCAGTCTATCGCTCTTCAAATACTCACCTTTTCTCCTGACATTTCTCCCACTGTTCTTTCAGTGAAAAACCCTGCTTAGACCGTTTCCAATCCATCGAAATCGCCTAACCTCCACAAAGCGAGCCGCTCCGAATCAAGAAGCAATCATCCACTATCAGACCCTCCAAAAACCCTTTCAGGACACTCAGGCTTCCCTCCGGCCCAATCGCGCGCTTTGTTTTGCCCCTCACAGTGTCGCCCTGAACATGCTAATTTGCCTTTTTTTTTTTTTTCGCGAAAACAAAAATAGCTCATACCTTGTAACACTTGTCGCAAAAAAGCCCCGACTAGATTAGGAAGTATGAAAGTAAGGCTTGAATTGACTGTAGCATCGCTCACAAGCAGAAACACACACTTCCATCAGCAGTGGAGCGATTTCAGAACGAGGTGAGAGCCATTTATGCCTCGACGCGAGCTCATGATGATCACTTTAATATCTTTTCGGTTCCTGCAGTAGTAGATCATTGCATTCCATCTCCATTTCCCCCCAAAAAATCCCAAAAAGCGATTGGATTTCCTTGTAAAATAGCGTGAGTAGTTCCACACAATAGTTTTTGACCAGTATTCAAAAACTAAACAAAATATCCTAAATCCACTTTGAACAAATCTTTGTATCTAATGTATCAACAAAATAAAACCATATTTAAAACTGGCTTCATCCATTATTTCAATTTTGTAGCTGATTTTTTCCCTCATATTTAGAGTACTTCACTAGCTTTGTTTTGTGCCTGTGATCATCCAATTCCATTAAACTTAAGGAGGAAAAAATCAGTCATTGAAATGGCTTGGTTTCATTTCAGCAGCTGGGTCCGTTACTGTTGCTATGACAAGGCCATCCCAGTCTAGTTTGGCCTATTTTTAGCAAAGATTAATAAGAACATCATGTACCAAGCTTCATAATTGAGTACAAACATTAGTAATGTAACCCATTTTTGTTAGACAGCTTTGTAACGGCAATAACGAAGAGCTGAAGCTGATTGTAGGTAGGAGCTCTGTTGTCTGGAGCATTATGCTCCTCTTAGGGTCTTCCATGGCCAACAGGGGTCAGACCAAGAGCGGTTCAGAAGCTCCTTATGATGAGAGACCATCAAGGACTGTTACGTGGCCCAGAGGTGAAGGAGCGTCGTGGGGTCCACCTGCAGGAGGAGCCATAAGGGACTGGTGCAGTGTAATGCAGGCAGGTTGGACTGCTACACGGATAAGCGGAAGAAGAAAAACGGATGAATGGATGGTATCAGTGTGAAACTTTTGCTGTGTATTACTGACATGAATATGATTTTATAAGATATCGGATCTGTCGTTTGGTGTTTTCAGCGCCGGCTCCTGAACAGATTGACTGAGGGTGTATTTGTGTTTCATAGGGGTGCCATTAAAATACATTGTGTTTGTGTTCTTTGTGCTGTTGTGTTGTGAAGAAAATGACAAAATAAAACGTAAAAAATCAATTAAAAATACATTGTGATGCCACTAAAACTGAGGGTGCAAACTTTTTTTTTTTAAGTGAGGGTGCAATACACCATTTTGCACCTCAGTAGATCCAGGCTTGGATGTTTTCACATAAAAGTTAGGTGTTTCATCCATAAAATTGGAAACTTATATTTTTGGCGATGAACCTGAAATAATGGATAGAGATGGGTTTAAAGAGAATCAGAATATAATTTATGGCCTTTGTCAGTGAAGGTTTCACAGACTAGGAAGAAAATTCCTACTCTGTGAATTAATTACAAAGATTTGTATAGAGGGGATTTTGGATTTTTTGTTTAGGTTTTGAATAAGTTATTAGTGAATAAATCTGTAAATATTCAAATTTCACCTTTCACCGGGTTTAAAACTCAATAAATCAGGCAGGAATTAGACATTGAAAAATAACTTTGAACAAACCTTCTGTCAAGACTGGCTCAAGGCCTTGGCAACAAAGCAGAGGAGAAAGGCGAGCGGGCAGTTTAACACCAATTTATTTTATATAAAAGTGCAAAGACAAATGTGCAGCTACAGGAGACGAGCAGAGGCAGGGCAGGCAGCGTCAAGCCAGGGAAGGCACCCGGCTTAAGTAGGCGGAGCCTCTGCCTCACACAGGACGGGAGGGGCCAGCCAGAGGAGCAGGAGAGAGCGGACTCCATTCACCTGAGCAGAGGAGGAGAACAGGGAGGAGCAGCACACAGGGAAATGACCCCCATCCCAGGCAGTACTGATGGCAGCCTCTAATAGGCCTGCGGGGCCGTCACACATCTTCAAAAAGTCTGTAGGAGCTACTAAAGTTCAAATGTTGCCAAAATGTGACAAAATGGTCAAATTTTCAATTTCCCATATATTTCTATGGAGAAATGTTGAATCAGTGAATAATTACACTCCTTATTGTGTGGCATTTTTTTTTTCCTGGTGAAAGTTTATATGTCAAGAGTTTAAACTGGCCCAAAACCTGAAAAAAAAAAAAAAAACTTAGCCGCAGTGTCTCCCGAAGGGTTAAATTGTCTGTGGTGTCAGTTTTTTATTCAACTAAATGATTTGTTTTGAAAAATGATATAAAGAATAGGATTAAAACTTTCTTGCTCTTGCATGAAATGATTATCCTTGATTTGAAGTAAAATTATGAGCTAATGAATTTTTGAATTAATTTTTATTGGAAAATAAATTTCATTTCATTGGCAAAAGCATGTATAAGGTGTTCCCGGGGATGATTGTAACACATTTTGCTTGGGTGTCTCTGATCGTTTGAGCTGTGACTCTTTTACACACAATACCTACATTTGTTGGAGTACCTCTGTTACAAATTTCCCTACTATAGCGGGGTGGGTTGTACTGCTTAATGCTACTTAATCATGTGTGTTATAGCCATCCCAGCTCCTGTTTATAATGTTCAGTTAATTGTATTAGCAAACAAGAGGGCAGAAAATGCATTTTAATATTTTGTGGATCTTGTGACACAAATTAAAGTAGGAGCCAAAAAATGACTTTCTTGTTTCAAAATCCGCAGCATCAACTTACAGTCTTGAAATTTGCTGTGCATGATCAGAGAGGAAAGAACTACAGATTGATGGAACCATATTACACTTATCTGGACTCTGATTGGTCAAAGTGGTGCTGTTACAACTCTGCCCGTGCTACAATCATCCCCGGTCTCCCCTGTATATACTCTGTGATGGTCTCCTCTCATCCCTCCAAGCTCGGGTCCTCTATACCTTTGGCCTGGGACCTTGAGGGTTCTGCGTAGTATCTCTGCTGTTCCTGTTCTGGACTGAGATGTCTGATGTTTTTCCTGGTACCTGCTGGAGCCACGCCTCCAGTTTGGGGGTTACTGCCCCGAGTGGCACCACTGATGCCTTCACCCTCCAGGCTTTCTCCAGCTCCTCTCTCTGAGCCCCAGGTATTTCTCTAGTTTATCATGTTCCTTTTTCCCGATGTTACAATCACTTGTTATTGCTATGTGTGAACCGCAACTGTATTTTTTTTCCTTTGCATTATAGAAACCTACATCAAACCAAATGGCATTTTCACAAAGTCGATGTTAATCTGGTAAAAAAGCCCCTTGATGATGCTCGCCCCCTCCCCTCTCCCTTTGATGCAATAGACAGGACCTACACAAACACCACTCTCCACAGCTGAACGGTGAGGCATACTGTACAGTGCATATGGAGTAACATGTCGTGCTTCTCAAATAATATAATATAATATCACACTTATCCGAGGGTCTTTATACACCAAAACTGAAAATGTTTTAAAATTGGGGGTAAACCACGTCTAAACCAGAAAAAAATACTGCATATTGGTATTTTGAAAAGGGAACAACGGTGTAACATGTTTAAACCAAAGAAAAAGGTCAAATATATGTCTCCTTTAAATGCATGAGTGAAGCATCAAAGAAATGACCTCCAATTATAATTCTAAAATTGCAGTTGACTATAGGACCACCTGTAAAAACCCACCCTGTTAAACACTGCATTAATAGCACTTTTAAGGCTAAAGTATCTATTACCTGCCTTTGACTATGAGACGAGACAATATGTGACCAACATTTCCAAGCCTGAATAATGTGTACTGTCTTTTTAAAGGGAGACAAGGCAGGGAAAACTCAAGATTTTCATTTTTCAGGTTTTGGTCCAGTTTGCTCTATTACGGTAAACTTTCACCTGGAAACAAATAAATAACCTAATGTTTAAAACCATGTTGCCATTTTACAGTACATACATTGGACTACGTTGTCCGCCTCACGACGCGTGAAATGGTCCCACACTTTAGACATTTCCTGTCTTTTTCGCACTCCATCGGTGTCCACGTTTTCCGCCATTGCCAGAGACAGCAAATTAAATCGCCGGACAATGATGCACATCAATTATTTCAGTCCGGGTGAAACATGACGATGCCGGAGCTGCAACCGTCTACAAAGCAGCAGTGATACGATAGAGCCATAGTAAACAGACTTTGTGCATTAAACGAAGCCTCGAGGCAGAGAAGTTGCCTTTTTTATAATCGAATTATTCAAGTTTCTCGAAGAATCGTTTGAGCCCTAGTTGGGACAGTGCATGGACAGGAGAATGCATGTAAACACACCACTCTGGATTATAGCCTTGGGCTAATTTCCATCTGTTATCACAACTTGCAGGGTCACCTTTTGGGGTCACTGTCACAATAATGCAAATAAATAGGCCAGAGTTCATGAAATTGATGCCAATGCTTTAGATGCAGTATTATTTCCACAAATGTCTGTGTTTACAATGTAATGAAGGAGGACAAAACAAACTTAGGGCTAAAAAAATCAGGTTGCTCGCCTGATTTATTGAGTTTTGGACCCCCAAAAAATTTACAGATCTATCTATTTTATTCAAAAACTAAACAAAATATCCCAAATCCCCTCTGAACAAATTTGTTTGTAACTAATATATCAACAAAATAAAATCACACATGTAAACCTGGATCTGCCCATTATTTAGATTTCATCACCAAAATTATAGGTGATTTTGGCCAATTTTACACATAAAAAACAAAAAAAAACTTGCAATACATTTTTGTCTTATATTTATGTCAGTAATATGTTTTCCTTATTCACCTGCAGTGTATCGACCTCAGAGTCAACACCATGACAAAGCACTATTGCCAGAGCGCAGTCCCTTCAGATAAGGCAGCTAATAAAAGGACATATGAGCAAACAGGGACTAGCTAGAGCTGGTTTTAGTGCAGTACCCCTCTCTGGCTCCTCCCCCTACTCCGCAATATTAGTCCTACAACTCACGATCTCCTCTTTCGGGGCAAAGCTAATGGCTCCTTGGCGTAAATGGCTCATTCTGTTGTGGTAAAATGCAGTGATCGAGGTCTGATCAAAACTGCAGTCGCTGAGAAATACCTCGTTTTGAATAAAGGGGAGAAAAGAGTTCGAATGCGGATAGGGAAAGTAGCATTATAGGCTGGCTGTAATTCAGAAAATTGTACAGTAAGTGCTTCATTCAATAAACTGGAGGAGGTTTCGCGAGCTCCTGATAATCCACAAATGTGTTCAGTGCGAATGGTTTGAGCAGGAAAGAAGTTTGCTTCAAAAAAGAAAAAAGGACAGGAAGACGGTGTTCTCATTTACAAAGTAGGTATAGGCCTGTATTTTTTTAATTATTATTTATTTCATATACAGTATGTCATATTTAGTCGGCCCAACGTCAATCAGTGACAAGTCGGAATGACTCCTGCACATAATGAGCCTCATTCATGAAATAAACTTACTATTTTTTGTTCTTAGCTGAAAGATTTCTTCTGGAAGAACAAATCCAAACAGTCAGGAGGACTCTTACACACAGAAAATCTGCGGTTTTAGAATATTATCACAGTCAAAATGGAACCAAAAATTCTAAGTCTTTCACCGCATGAGTGACATTTTTCTAAAAATTATTTCATTTAAATAATATATATTTTTTGAGAGAATGAAAGTCATCAGAGGTGGTATAGAGCAGAGATAGAAAATCAGACTTTCACAGCTGGAGCTCCTTAGCTGCTGCTCTGAGTC
>OMNZ01090985.1:0-12263 GCA_900303255.1 Lesueurigobius sanzi | reverse complement strand
ATCTTTGTAACTAATATGTCAACAAAATAAAACCATACATTTATCTGTATTTATCCATTATTTAGATTTTGTCGCTGAATATAGGTAAATTTTGTAATTTTTACATAAAATGCCATGTCTGTTCTAGCATTGAACAACTGTTGTTTCTTACTGGAATTGGACTGTTTTAGTAAAGAATAGCTTTGTTTTTGCATCTTTTGCACTTCCTGAATTTCTCTATTCTACTCAACCCAAAAAAAAAGGGAAAAAAAAGACACGGCCCTGGTGTTTTATCATCCGTGGCCGTTTTGTGGGCTGTTGGAGCATCCACACTTCCGTAAACCCGGCTCTAAAACACCGCTCCCCGCCTCGATAACGTGCAATACTCCATTCCTGTGAGCGCATCTCGTTTTGTATTTTGCGTACGGGTTTCATCACGGCCTTTATGAGTCGCCGGCTGCGTCCGACCCCGCTCTTTTATGGCCATGGTTTAGTTTTTATTCGAAGGCTTCAGAGGAATTGGTTGATGTGCCATGATTGCTGCTCTATATCGGCGGAGTTTACAGGGATCAGTGAGCGCGCATTGGAACGGGAAGGAAGAAAGAAACAAAGGCCAAATGTAACGCCGGCTTCCTGTGTTTAGATGTTAGGCGTTTTCTGATGTTTTATGGGAAGTATGTGTTTCAATCTAGACACACGCAATGATGGCAAAGACGCCCCGGATTCATGGCATTCAGGGCCAGTGTTAGTTTATTGGCAATTTCCCTGTAATTCCTGGGCCAACCCACATGAAACAAAAAGGGTCAAAAAGTCCAATGTCTTCTCTGTCCGCACATATGAACTAAGGTCCAATTATTTTCTCATAAAGGTGTCCAAAATTAAATTATTCAGAATCATAGGCAGGATGTTGCCCAGTAGAAAGGACTATCAGCCGTAAGAATAATGTGGCAGATTTGTGAATCCAGTTCAAAGTTGTGTTGGCACCTCCTCCGACTGAAAGAGAATTCTCAAACGTGAACGCAACCTATGTTTAAGGTGGCGCAGCGATTAGCACTCTCACCTCGCAGCAAGGTTAGTCGTGTTTCTCCTTCTGGTCCACCTTCTCCGAGTAAACCACAGAAAAACCTTCCATAATACTGTCTCCTATGATTATTTTAGGATTCATGCAAAAGCAAAACAATGCTCTCATTATTATTAAGAAATGCAAACTCAACTTTTTTGTCCATGTTTTAACCCTGTGTCATTGTCCAAATCCTACCTCACTGGAAAGAAAGATGTTATAGGGTCATTCCATGTGAAATCAACACATTTTGTCCTCTGAGATTTAAGAAAATGACCAAGACTGAATACTCGATGCCCCATCTTTACCAGAACAATTAAGACATTAAACCTCAGAGTGCCAACAGGAGCTTTTCCACATTGTCGTGCTCTTTCCAGCGGTAAAGTTGTTTTGGTGGTTGATGCTGTCATACCTTGTCAATTCGTCCTTGATAAAGTGTCTCAAGATCTAATTTTCAAAGTTAAATGGTTTATAACTCAAAAACATTTACATTTTCTTAATGCCAGGGCTAGTCAGTAATGAAATACGACTACATTTGTTTGTTATCTGGTGTTTTTTGTTGTAAACTTATGGCCATTTGAAATAATGTGCAACTGTAATATTTCCGATATTATGCAGGCTATAATTGCAACATTATACAAGATTGAATCATGTGCTGTACACCACACTGTAGTACACAATGTGTAGAACGCTCAACGTTTGGGATTTTACAGAAGCCACGCCCCCTTTTTTTAACCCTAATTATTTTAGAAACTACAAAAGACACCATCTTCAAACTTTACACACTCACTATTTGGTTTATCGACTACATTCAAGCCAAGTTTGAGACAAATGGGATTCGATCGAGCAGAGTGGATTTGTTGATTTCACATGGAATGAGTTTACATTTATTATTATTATTTATCAATCTAGTTATTAGTGAATAAATCTCTAAATATCTAAATAATCCAATTTGTTTTTTTGCGGATTCAAAACTAGGAGTTAAATGTTGAAAAAAATCCCTCTGAACAAACCTTCAAAATATTGTTAAGTCCAAGACTGGACCATTTGGAGTCTGTAGGAGCTACCAAAGTGGAGATGATGTTGCCACAATGCGAGCAATTTGAGAAATGCATTTTACGATTTACAATTTCCCATATAGTTCTATGGAGAAACGTTGAATAATCACACTCCTTATTGTAAAGATTAGGTCAT
This sequence comes from Lesueurigobius sanzi, assembly GCA_900303255.1. Lineage (NCBI taxonomy): Eukaryota > Metazoa > Chordata > Actinopteri > Gobiiformes > Gobiidae > Lesueurigobius > Lesueurigobius sanzi. Next base: position 10,030 of record OMNZ01090985.1, on the reverse strand, counting down.
TTTGTTGGCATTTTGTCAACATATCTTTATATTCAACCAAGGCCTACCAACACTGTGCTAACACAGTGTACGTAACTAATCCCACTGAGTTCATTGTTACTTCTTAAACCCAGCCCTGGTGCGTTTTGCCTGGAGTCGCTGCTGTAATTAGACAGACTGGTCCTAAAAGCATAATGGTTTGGCTGTTTAGATTGTGATGAAGTGAGTTTGCTGCGGTCCATTCGTTCAGAGGAGACAGTGATTCATTTTCTAAAGACTCTGCCTCTTACCGCGCTCCGCTTTTCCCTTTGTTTTCATTAGACACATTATACCAGACCATTCACACTTAAGAGGGAATATACATCTGCGATCTGTGACTGCTCCGCTGCTGCTTCTGCCTCGTCGGCGAAAAGTCCAAAACCTTCTGGATCTGGCCACGACGGACTTTTCCTCTAAAACATTAATTGCACCTATAGTAAATGAACAGTCACAAAATCACTATCATAAGAATTGTTGAAGGGGAATGATGAATGAAACAATGATGTGCTTATTCTTAATTTATGCCCAAAAAGACTTACTCAAATCGAAGGCATATACTGTATACTAGGGCTGGGCAAAAAATCGATTCAAACGATTTATGGCATTTGTAGCTAAAATGATTTTTATTTAGCAAATTTGAGTTTTTCCCCGCACAATTTAATGAAACTCTTTTAGTCAATTAAATGAACTAAAACCACAGGAGGTGTTTCCTCCTTCCTCCCCGCTCTGCACCGACAGCGGTCTGCAGCAGAGACGGAGCTGCGGGCCGCTGCTCTGTAGCGGAGAGTGGAGGACACAATGTGATCCAGCACACGGTGAGTCCGACAGGAATCAGCTCCTGCTCACTGTCAGTTTGTTTTATTATTTCAATCCGTCCAGAAATCAGAGAAAAGTGCCCAAACGGCTTTTGATGTGAAAAATAGCAGAGAAATGATCGTACGTCCAATTAGTGATAAAATACGGCAACACAGATGTCCTCCGATCGCTTCACTCGCGTTAAAGTGGCCAAAACAGGCTACAGTCTATATTTGGGCGAAAATGAGAACGAAACAGGCAGAGGACATGAGCAGACTGAGAGGAAACAGCAAAGACTGTGACACACTCTCAAACTGAATCTTAACACCTAAAATAAATGTTTTAAAAGTCATATCAGGGTAAATATGAATAAAGGAGAGTGCTGAGGAGATTATGAAATTACATATTGACAATACATATTATTGTCGTAACTATGAAGCGGGCTAACTGGGCAGTTGCAAAGAGGGCCCAATTTGAAGGGGGGGCCCCACACAAACAATCATTATTCTCCCTTAAAAATAAGTGCTAAAAGCATGTATTTTTGGCAACATCAAAAGGGCGAGATGGAAATATAATTATTTTCTAAAATGCATCTGAATGCAGGAAATCATATCTGAATAATAATTTAAAAATCCTGGGGAAGGACTCCAGACTCATTTTTAAGTGCTTGAAAAAAAATCCAAATATTATCAGATTTCCATGTGTTACACATCGTTGGAAAGCTTGGAGACTACACTTTCAGGATCTGTGAATAACTCAAAATGCCCCAAAATCGACTTGTCTCTGGTTCCTGTGGCTGGTCACATGTACTCCTTTCAAGAAAATTGTACCCATTCCTCGATTATATTTCCCATGCATCGTACCGTCTGTCGATCTCTTGACAGAACTGGAACGGCATCATCACAATCATCCCAAATGATCTTTCCTCACGGCAACCGGCATCCACAAAGCGAGAAATCTCGAACGACGGCGCAGACGAATATACTATGTACTTTGCTGCTGAAGGCCTGGAAATTCCCGATGTGGTAATATTGAGATGCGGCGTCAGTATTTTGAACCCGACTTTGGACAGCTTCTCGTTACGGCGGAGAATAGCCTGGCTCCTCTCCTCTATACATACTAATGCGCGGGGGGGGTGAGTGCGTATGATTGTATTCAAATTGGCTGCGTCCTTTTCGCTCGGGGAAGGTGTCGGGGGGGCTGCGTGAGGTTTGAACGCGGCCCGTCTCCGTGGGTTGTCAGCCTCGACGCTAAACGCTGCGCGGGGAATACAGCGGCCGTCGGGTGGGGAAAAAAGAAAGAAAGAAAGAAAGGGAGAGAGAGAAACATTTGAATACGCATTTCTTTTGACTTGAGCCCTGCCTCCTGCATAAACGCTGAGATCCAGGCAGCTACTTAAGCCCGAGAGGTGCTTAAGTTCCCCCCTCCCCGATGACTGACGGAGAACTAAGAACACACTGCAAAAAAAATAATAAAACAACATGGACATCCCCCGGAGCTGAAGTCATTTGCCGCAGTTTGGAGCTGATTTGTTTTGAAAGTGTATCTTCACCTTATCTGGCTTTATGTATCGTGAAGGGACAATATGTTATTTTGTAATATGACACAATATGGCTTTGTTGTGGGACACCAAACCACGGCAATGCAAGATGTGTTCACTTTACAGAATGTTTGTATTTCATTTAGAGCAGGTGTCAATACAACTCTACGAGAGAGATTTTGAAAGATCATTATTTGATAGTTTGTGTAGGTTCTCAGTCGTACAGGAGTTGTCCATCGTAGGCAAAAATTCTACTTTTTGTCATGCATTACTCGTTGTCATGCAAATGAGTCTGTACTCCTGGGAGCAGCAGAGCCATAGGCAAGTATCAACGACTTAGAGAGTAGCTCAGGGAGACAATGGACCCTCGTTAAGTACTTTACCCTCAGAACTAAGAGAGGAGGGGCCTAGAGGCTGACTCCTCCTGCTGGTCCACTAGCTTTATAAACCCACTTCATGCTCCAGGCCTTCAGTAGCTGATGACGGTCTTTGGAGTAAGATCGAAACGTCCTACACTTCAACTACAGAGTACAGATGAAGACTGAAGAATTTTTGCCTACGATTATTTGATAGTGTTTGGATTCACAAACCTGACATATTATTCTTATGGCTGAAAGTCCTTTCTGCTGGACAACGTCACGCACATGTTTTTTTTTAATATTGACACCGTTATGACAAAAATAATTAGACCTTAGTTCATATGTGCTGACAGAGAAGACATTGAACATTGTGACAGTTTTTGTTTCATGTGGATTGGCCCAGGAATTACAGAGAAATTAGCAACCATAAATCTGCATTTTGACAGCTACAATAGTTTCTCCCACAGATTTTGAGCTGCCCTCCGCCTCAGTTTGTAACTATAGGCTCTTTAGCAAACTATTGATTTCATTGGCAAGTAATGGCAGTTTTTGAAAATAATAAAAATAAAATCCCTTCCACACTGCTCCACAGCAAAAGGTAATCTAGAAATATTTAAAATCTATTTGAATTAAGTAAAGTTGGCCCTGATTTGAGCAACATATTTCAAGAAATATGACCAATGGGTTTAAGTTTTTAAAATGTGATACAAATCTTGTTAACCTGAGATAATTACAAATTACTTTTTGTTGTTTTATGATCATTCAATCAACATTTTAGTAAATCTTAATGCTCTTAGTTTAGCATAATTGCAAGTAATTCGATGAAATGGTTAAAATACAACAGGATGTGTCCATTCTGTCTTGACTTCAGATCCAGATTAATAACATAATAATTTCATATTAGTAATATTTCTGAAAATTTCTAGCTGATTCATGGATGCACACACAGTAATTGTACAGTTGGTGGCGGTATGTTGTTGGTTGCCACATGCCAATAAACCAAAGAAGAAGAAGAATGGAAGTTGTATTGGATGGAGCAAGAGTCAAATGCTTGCAAGGTAACGGCAATAAACATTTTTTGTTTTTTTAAATGACGGGCTAAGGATAAGTAACTTGAGAGTTGGCGCCCTGGACAGCTGGCACCAACTGCTCCCAGGGTGCACAGGTGCGTGCCAGATCCAAGTGCTGGTTCTGCCTTGGTTCGCCATAATTTGTCCTGATATTCAGTAGAAATCAGAATCATAATCAGAATAGAATTTATTGCCGTCGTCAATGAAGGTTTCACAGACTAGGATTTTCCCCTCGATGTACTCCTGCAACATAAAACATAAACTTGTAATAATAATAATAAACAGTGGAACTATTTTTTTATAGAACTATAAGGCATGCATAAAAATAGGAAAAATCTAATAAAATGGATGAAAATAGACGTGTGTGTGTGATATTTGCGTGACATCAATAGTCAGGCTGCAGCAGGGCGAATGCTAGAGCATGGGGCTCTAATTTGGTGTTTTTGTGTCTGGTACTGCCAATTTACTCTCTTCTGTGACCTTGTATTCATTGCATGTTAGAGATTAATCAGTGATATACATTTTAGATGTGTATCTGAAACAGTGGTTTGGCTAGGGATATTTTTTCTCTGTCGTAAGCCAATTTTAACCTTTATAACATTTTTATCCATTAATTAATCTCTCATTATATACCTATTATGTATGTAAGAAAACACAGAGATAACAGGGTAAATGGATGTAAATCTATAAATGATTTGTGAGCAGAATCATGGAACATGTATCTGGAAACTACATTGTGTTAAAGCGTACAGTATGTGTAAAACTCTCAAAAGATGACAATGGCTTGATTTTCAATCCTTCAAAATAAAGGACGGCCTTCAAAATGTTCTGCCATAACTCTAATTTTGTCATTGACTGAGAATTTTCAGTTAATGTAACCTCTGCTGTGTAATCGTGGGCTGTCAGTGTTACAAATGCTACTCATCTGGCTGTTTTTGTTTAGGAATGACATCTGTACATGGAGTGAACGCACCCCAGCCATAAAGCCTGCACTGCAAAAACTCATATCTTAGTAAGTTAGGTAATCTAGAAATTAGCTAAATTTTCTTGAAATAAGTACATTTCCCCTTGGTTTGAGAAACTAATTTCAAGATACTTGTCCATGGGGAAAGTTTTTTACACTTGAAATAGGAAAAACACCAATAACCATCTTATTTCGAGTTTAATTGTGAGTGTATTGAGACCTTTTTTCTTAAAAAAAAAAAAAAAAAAAAAAAAAACTTGCCCCATGGACAAGTATCCTGAAATGAGTTTCTCAAACCAAGGACAAATGTACTTATTTCAAGAAAAATTTGCTAATTTCTAGATTAGAGAAACTACTTAACTTACGAAGATATGAGTTTTAGCAGTGTGTTATTTGTAGGAAATTGTAAACGTTATAACCGGAGTAATTTAGCAAAAATACGTTGCACTGTAACGTACAGTAAGTAAGATTGTGTTAATGGGGCATGTATTTTTGTAGACCAGTAAAACCAACTAAAATCTGCTCTCACTTTCTTAAAAAGATCTCCCCATATTTGCGGTGTTGTCAGCGCTCCAAATTCATTTCATTTTCGCAAACACCTCACGTCTAGAATGAGCGCAAATACGCGTATAAGGGGTTTCAAAATTGTCAGATTATGAAATTCGCTGCAACAGAGTCAAAGACGGTGATTCCCAGGACGAATGTGGAAATAAAGTGAAATGGCAAAGTCAAGCCTTGTCAGATAATGTAAAATTTACTGCTGTAGGAGGCTGCAAAACACATTGGAGATCACGGCTCTGTCTTTGAGAAAGTCACAGGAATGCGTATGTCCTCTGTTTGTTCCTGTGGCAGAGTGGTTATCCTTTTGTCTTTTCCATCTGCGTCAAATGCGTTCCTTGTTATTTGTTTACGGACGTTATTCGCAAAACCTCCTCTTTATTTGAGAACTCCCAGAAAACACTATGTTCATTGTTGCTAATCCCTCATCAGTGAATCTCCATAAATCTTCCTGTCCCACATAAAAACCTTGTTCTTATTAAAAATGACAAAGGCAGTATTGTTTTAGCTGCTTTTGAGACTTTACCGTTCTCCTTGCCTCGTGTCCCTAGACTTTTTCTACACAAAAGAGTTTGTGTAACTTTGTTTTGTAACTTTCCGTGAACCTTTCACCTCTGAAGTGCTTTTTCTCGACTTACATAATGGTCCTTTTAACTTTGCTGGGTATGCAGAGGTTATGCTCAATACAACTGACCTGATTTAATAGGACTTTGTGCTTATGAGTGGGTTGCTAGGAATATGTGAGAGCTTATTGCGAATTTCAATTGTTTGTTACATTTATAGGTTATAATAATGCGCCTAAGTGGCACAGACGTCTAGCAATAAAACAATTTCATTTACTGTACATTCAAAAGAGATTGAAATGTGTCACTCCCCATCTAGGAAGCATCCTCATGGCTGCTTTTGTTCAAATACTGTATGTTTGAGTTGTATTAATCATCTGGGGCTCTGAGGAGTTCAGAGAGTGGTCTGTAATGTTGGGCACGTTCCTTTTAAAGGTAATTAGTTGTAGTTATCCGTTAACCCCAAAAAGTAACTGCATTGGTTATTCAGGCTCTGCTTGTGGTTCCTCAGACCAAATGCAAACTCAGAGGAGATCAAGCTTTTTCTGTTGTTGGACCTAATATAAATTGTGGAATGAGCTGCCCTTGTGTGTTAGACTGTCCAATTGACTTCCTGTTTTTATGTCTCGTCTTAAGACACACTTGTTCTCTTTGGCTTTTAATTAGTTTTGAAGTGCTGTAAATAGTGAGTTTTTTGCAACTGCTTTGTACTTTGTTGTTGTATTTTTTTTGTGTATTGTTTTTTATTGTACAGCACTTGTTTTTAATAGTGCTTTATAAATAAACTGGATTGGATTGGATTCAGACACAGTATGAAAAGAATAGCTATTGTAGAAAAAGGCTCTCTATTTCAGCATCTGTACTCTGTGCTTAAAAGAACTGGACTTTTCGCTCCTTATCCTAAGAGCTTCGTCAGCAGACTGATGGAGTCGACCAGGTGGTCCTAATATCAACTAGGGGGAGGAGCTACCCATATTGGTCCCACCCAAATAGTGTATAATATTGATGGAGAGCTAATTGGCTAGCTCTGGGATTGTTTTCGGAAGCCGGAAGTGCCCATTGACTTACATGTAAACTTGTTGGTCCCTCTTTAACTCATTATTGGAAATAGTGTTGTTAATATGATCCTCGTGTGCTTGTCCTTCCACGCACTACACCATCCTGTTCTTTGTCTTTTAATATTTCCAACATTTAAAGAGTGGGTAACTCGCACATACCTTAATATGGAATTGTTTCCAAAAAACAAAATGGCGGCGCTCCAAATGCTAGCATGAATAGCCTGCACTGGAAACAATGGGGAAAGTCACGTGGGCTACGTTCAACTTTATTTACGGTCTATGGTCCCACCCCTCTCAGCACCGTTCAATCTCAAGACTGCTTTTAAACCTTTTAAGCATAGAATACAGAGGCTGAGATACAGAGCCTTTTTCTACAATGGTTAACTCCTGTATGATTGAGAACCTACACAAAAGAAAAGCTAGTTACTGGTCAAAGTACTGTAATTAATGAATTACAAACAAAAATCTCTAAAACAACACTTTTTTTTTTTCTTGTGAGAGTAAACATAAACCAGATTTACCAAATGCTGAAAATGACATTAGGACATGTCGAGGCTAATGTCATGCTTGTAAACAGCAATAATAGTGCTGCTAAGTAAATAAACACCCTGACTCACCGATATCACCGCGGACGTCCACAAACACGCAGCAGCTCCTGCATTTCACTGCTATCGCCGCCCACTTTAAATCCGTCCAAACGAGTCGTTAAATAATGAAATATATCCACCATGAAATCCATGGCATTAGTGTTAGCGTTCCTTCCAGTTTTGGAGACATGACCAACCGCGTGTGGTGCTTGAACCAATGAACATGTCAGGACACACAACACCTCCTCTGATTGGCCCCCTGTACAGCCAATCACTCTGTCAGCCAATCACCATCGCTACTGCTCTCTCCAACTTCATAAACAATGATCAGCCGCTCTCTCTTTGGAAAGAGACAAGAGCTGGATCTGAGGGACGCTCCTCTTCTACCAGCACTGTTCTAACATAGGAAATAGTAGCCAAATATATTACTAATACGCCGTTATTCACTGGTTGTCTGGTCCCAGAGTCAGGACTAAAGATGGTGAGGCTGTGATTCACTTTTATACAGCTGAAATCTGGAACAGTCCAGAAGATGTGAGACAGGCCTCAACTTTGACAATGTTCAAATCCAGGCTGAAAATTCTTTTTAGCAATAAATATGACCAGTAATAACCAGAAACATTGTATCTACACTCTTTGCTTATTTATTTATTTATTTGACAGGGACATTGCACAACAAATGTGTTGCACAAACCAGAGATAGCTACAAGCTAATTTTCATCTGTAGTCCCTGGGCAGAGGCAAAATGACAGCAGGTTTACACAGAGCACTGAGTGCACCACTACAGTCCATACACAACATATAAAATGCATATAAAACACCAGAAGCATCAACACCAACACCAGAGGATGAACTAGACCATTAAACAGTCCAAATACAATATCGACATTCAATCTTTACATATTTACAACATATTTACAACGACATATTAATGATCCCAACTCTGATTATCTTTGAACCAATTCTTCAGGTTAAATTTAAACTGCTGCAGAGTGTTACACTATCGCACAGACAATGGCAAAGAGTTCCACATCCCTGCAGCTTTGACAGAGAAGCAGTTCTGTCCAAAAGTAGAGGTCGTTCTTAGACCTGCTTCACTACATGGTTTTACAAACACTTTCAGGGGCTGTGGTGCCAGATCATGGAAGATTTTATACACTAAACTGACATTTGAAAACTTAATACAATTTTCAAAAACTTGTATTTTTTCACAATATTACAATAGTGGTATGAAACAGGTTTTTTATCCAATATTTTGAGGGCCTGTTTGTACAGGCTTTGGAGCGGCTGCATTGCAGTGTTGGTTGACAGAGACCAAGTTGTGATGCAGTTGTGATGCTTAATATGAATCATTCATGGTTATATTTATGTTTTTTTGATGTTTACCTTCTCATAATGTTATGCAATCGTGGCACTTGTGTACGAATAGTTTTGTGTTCGTGTGACAGCACAACATGCTAAACAGCCTATGACAGAGGTGTCCAAACCTTCTTCATGTAGGACTATGGCATGGAGGGCCACAGATCGGTGGTCAGTGCAGTCACAGAGGGGTTTAAACCTTTCCCCACACCTGTATTTAGTCCGAAATCTTAATGCAAGGTCTGTCTCACAATAAAATGTTTTTGTTTTTGAGGTTTTAATATTAATAATTGTGTAGAATTGTTAAACTTGAGGAAGTATCATCTTTGGTGATGTGTGGCAATTCAACAAGAAGCTTTGGGCACCCCTGGTCTATTGATGTGGAGGGCAGTGGAAAATTCCATAGTGGTAACTATGGTAATTGTACAAATGCTGATTTCTAGCAATAATAATAATGGCTTTCCCTTGTATTGCACTTTTCAAGCCTGATTACCAAGATTCTCAAAGCACTACGGTAGTCCTTATTTATTCACGCCGTACTCAGTGGTGCTTTCTTAGTTTATTGCTAATTCCTCTGTAATTCCAGGATAAATCCACATGAAACAAAAGCTGTCATGAAGTCCAATGTCTTTTCTGTCAGCTCATATGAACTAAGGTCTAATTGTGTCCAAATGTGGTGCAAATATTCAAAAACATGTGCGTGGTGTTGGCCAGTAGAAAAGACTTTCAGCCATCAGAATAATATGGCAGGTTTGTGAATCCAATCACTATCCAACAATGATCAGGTACAACATTTGTCGATTTCTTTCAAAAAACATTTCTCTCCCATAGAGTTGCGTTGGCACCTGCTCCAACTGAAATACATTTCCCCAACGTGAACACAACCTATTAAAACTTTCCGCTCATTTTGCCGCTGTTGTTTTGATGGAATGGAGCTGCCCTGTTGTGGCTATGGTTTGACATCACCCGCATAACCTCAACACGACCACGATCCTTCGAATCTCCCAGCAGCAGCAGCAGTACATTTAGCTCCCTCTCCCTCGCACTTCCCTTCTCCCTCTCAGCGGCTCAAAACGATGACCTAGTTTCTGCAGAAAAACCCTGCGAAGTGGCGTCTTGGAGGGATATTGTTCTGTTTGCTGTGAAGGGGTTACGGCGG
>OMNZ01090980.1:0-10711 GCA_900303255.1 Lesueurigobius sanzi | reverse complement strand
TCCCTAATTCAAGTGAGATTATCTTCGAATCAGTAAAAATTGTCATGAAATAAACCAAATAATGTAGATGACAGGAGTAAATATGTCTAATCTCAAAACTGCTCTAAACAAGACTCATATTCTCAAATCGAGTCATTTATCCTGGTGCTTGATCTTTAGTTTTGTTGTAGAACCATAAAACAGAACAATAATGAGAATTTATTATATAAAATACTGTTTCTTTTAGTGTTTTTTTATCATTTATTTGAGCTGAAACACCTGAGCCCTTTCTTTAGACCCACTAGACATCAAAATTTGCTTTCTAAAGAAAAATATTTTTTCGGTACCTATTTTCGGTACCAATTTATTTTTGGATACCGGTAGTACCTTGATTATTTTTTCGATACTGTACTGGTATTGTTTAACGGTACCCAGCCCTATTCACAACCATTACTTGGTGAAGTTTGTCATATAGGTGAGCTGGTAACTGAAATGTACGCTTGTGAATGAAATTGATGGCAGTTTGGGTGGAATATAAACTTTATTATATTATTATTTTTTAACATTACCTTCCACCAAAGATGGAGCTGGAGAGGCTGGCGGCCGTCGTACCTGCTCCAGCTGTATGTTTTGCTGTGGCAGCTGGTGTGGATGGTACAAAAGAACATTTCACTGCATGTTATACTTTATGTATTTATGTGTATGTGACAAATAAATAATCTAAACTAAACACTCACAACACTGGAAACAATGACATGTTATCTTAAAAGATAAAAAGAAAGATAAATTGCTTTAAAAATGCTTGTAGACACTTCATACTGATTTTGAGTAGTTTGGGCATGGTGGCCCAGTGGTTAGCACTCATATTTCACAGCGAGAAGGGTTAGCTGGGGGCCTTTCTGTGTGGAGTTTGCATGTTCTCCCCGTGTCTGCGTATATATGTTTCCTCCGGGGGCTTCGGTTTCCCCTTCCACTAAAAACACATACAAAAGTCCAGGATGAAACAGAGTGTGTTTGTGAGTGCGAGTGTGGGGCAACAGATGGAAATGAACCTATGGCTACAATCCGGAGTGGTGTGTTTACATGCATGAGTGCCATGTGCGTTCATTAACACTGTCCCAACCAAATAAACAAATTTAAAAAAAGTGAAATGAGATTGTCAATGGGATAAGCATAAATTTAGAGATTTTTTTTTAAACTGGTACAAGTTTAGTAAGAAAAATAATCAACTCTCTACTCAAAATAATAAATCCTTCTTGTCATTATTTTTTGTTAATTCAGTTTAGTCATTTTCTTATCAAAGACATTTCTATTTTTTTCCCCCCAGTGAAGACACTGACTAAACAAGCAACAATTCAACCAACTCATGGTCAACTTTTACAACTTCTGCCCCACTGCGAGACCAAGGAAAAGCATGTCACACTAGGTTGCCCTGAAACGTCTTGATATTTTCCCGGATGCAACGGGCCTCTCCGCTTCCATTGCTGGTCCAGAACACAGCGGTGGAATATTGATGCGCGTTTGAAAAATGACACAAAGAGAATCCACAAAAAGCTCCTGCAAAGTGCATGACTCGGACTCGCCACATCTGTGCACACGCCGGGGTCAAAGGTGATGCTCAGAGTGGAGAGCGAGAGAGAGAGAGAGAGAGAGAGAGAGAGAGAGAGAGAGAGAGTGTGTGTGTGTGTGCACGGTGGTACAATGTGTGCATAACTGTCAGTATTCAGCATCCAGCCTTACCTTGGGCGTTTCCATGGTTACCGGCCGTAGCACGTTCGCCCGACTTCATGCTTTTATAGTTCATAAGCAGAGAGTGAGATAAGACAGGTGCAGAAGGTAAATAGGATCAAAGAGGAGGAAGACAGAGCCGGCGTAATCAGCCCTGAATCTGGAGCTGTGCCGCGGGATCAGGACGGTGATGAGGAGGGGGGGGACGTGACTTCGTCTGCTGAAGATCCTGGCCCCGGGTTAAACTCAGACAAAGGACAAAAGGGGGTTATGTAAAACTCGACACAAAGGGGGTAAGATTCATTGATGAGAAGCTCAAGGTCCAGATGCGATTTGTTCCTCGACGCGCTCTCAGATTGGAACTTAACATTGAACATTCACATGTCTTCATTATCTGACTATTATTGTCAGTGATGGAAGTAGTTTTGGCTAGATTTTTTCATTTGTCCGCCTACAGTTGTGCTCATAAGTTTACATACCCTTTTCAGTTTGCATACCCTTTTAATATTTTGGTCACTTTTCATAGAATATCAATAAACACAAACATATTTTTTCCCCTCTCATGGTTAGTGGCTCAAATGTCCCTGATCTAACGTTTACATGACCTTCAACAGCTGCCAGGAAAATTGTTCAGGAGCAAAGATAAACTCACTTCAGCTGAAATACAGGACTCTCTGAAAAAATGTGTTTGTTTCAAGATGCACACTGTAGACTTTTGATCAGGGACATTTGGCTAGTTTCTCGTTGAAAAGCGTGAGTCAAATAAAGGTCTTTGTGTTATGATTCATATTCTATGAAATGCAGTTTACATACGCTGACATTCTGCCAGGGTATGTAAACTTCTGAGCACAACTGTACATTGCATGTTTGCAAATGCTTTCGGCCCTATGATATTTTTGTTTCATTATGTAAACCTATCATTCAGGGAAAAAATTAGATCAATCAATTCATTTTGAGGGGGTCCACCCAGAGGTTAACCTGCAGCAGTAACTCTACATCTACACACCTTAAGGAATCTACGGTTGAGGCTAGGAATGGGCAAACTTTTTGACACAAGGGCCACATTTGAACTTGGCAGGGTCAGACCAGAAGGGGTCACTGATATTTCAATCCAGTGCAGTTCTCAAAAGACTGTGATCACCTCAACAAATCATAAAAGCTACACAATAGCAGCATTTATATCCATATCCATTATCTCCATTTATGTCAGCAAAAATAAATTGTGGTTATCACCCTTTTTAGCCAGTGCATATCAAGCTTCATCTCGTTTCCAGGGCCGTATTGAAGGGCTAGGTGGGCCGGATATGGCCCACCTAGCCCTAGTTTGCCCACCTCTGGTCTAGGCCCTGCAATTACAGCAGAGGACTCTAAATAAATTAAATAAAAAAAACTTTCAGGAAAAGTGCCATTTCGTGTGCACCCTACTGTACATACAGTATACTCTCCTCCCCATGTAGGAGGGTCTAAGGATGGGGGTAACCCTAGGCTTGTTTATTTTTAAGTATTACATCTGTTGGACATTACATCCATATGTGACATTACATTTGATCCTTATTTCACTGTTTTGCTGTCTGTGACATCCTTTGAGAGGATTCCTGTTGTGATATTGGGTGATACAAAAATAAATTGATTGATTGATTGATTGAATTGACATTATTTTACCCTTTAAGCCCTATAGCCCCCACAGTTGGTGCCTCGCTTTCAGTTACTGACTGTACTGACTATGTGTTTTATGCAGCAAAATATTCCAAAGTTGCAAATTAGTGACACCTGATCTGGAATTATCCATTTCTGTTGTTATTTGCCACATCACAGAGAGGAAAAAGGCCTTTTTGCAGGAAAATGTGTGTGGTTTTTTTCAGGTGTAAATTCTTTCAAACCCATGGCAACCTCATTTTATTGTCACACAACATCATTTATTTTTATTTCACTCCCACCGTCAGCCCTAAAGTCTACCAAATGTGTGGACACCAAGATTAGCCATGTACACCTATGTAAAGAAATGATATTTGGAGAAAAGGGCCTAGGGCTTAAAGGGTTAACTTGTCTAATTATGTACAGAGAAAGGTCTTACTTGAAGAAGAAGAGTAGCGCTTTACATAAGATGATTTTGCATTGACTCCAGTGGTAACCAGCTGCCCCTTGAGGCAGACCGACAGAGCTCTGATCACCACCATTCACTCACCCAGACATCATTCATCCTTGCCTATTGTACATGTTTTTGCTGGTTTATTAAAGAAAATAAACAAATGGAAATTATAAACATACTCCCTATCAATTCATTAGCCTGGCCAATCAGCCAATCCAACTTACAAAAGCAGGAGCGTCTGGATCCAACTCTGAGCTCACAGCAAATAATTTGCTCTGATCAGTTTGGCGTCCAATACCAGATGCACATTTGTCTCTCAAGACTCTCAAATGCTGTAACATTCAGAACAAACTTGATAACTTCTCTCACTTAAGTCTGTGCTGATCACACTGTTTAGTGCTTGCTGTTGATTTGGCAGAAGATGGCGATGTTTCTCAGTCTTCTGTGGGATTTCTATTTGTTAATTTTCATTTCTTCAACTTGGATAAGCCACCACATTAGCTTTATACTGACAGCCATGTATTTCACATTAATCTGCCTGTCAATCGTACTCATTGGTACTACGTAAACTCTACGTATCAGGTCGTAGATATTGGTATTAATAACAGGAACAGCGTGAAGTCTAGCTGGACAGATTTGCCTCACAGTAGGTTGGATTCCCGGACCGTGCAGGCCTTTCTGTGTGGAGTTTGCGTGCTCTCCCGGTGTCTGGATGGGTTATTTGCCGAACGAGTCGCCCCAGCGGCATCGAGAAGACAAATTTCCCTACGGGGACAATAAAGTTCACCTTCAGTCATATTAATAGTCCACTGTCACTCTAAATGTCCAGCTACCTTCCTCTTTCTCATATCCTGGTCGGTGACGATGCAATCCCCTTCGTCATCACCAATGTCTGTGCCGCATGCAAGGTATTATCGCTGACAAAACTGACTTCTCATTCATTCATCAGTAAGAGCTTTGTCTCAGCACCGAAGTTACATGCAACTAATCTGTGTGTTTCAGTCTATCCTAGTTCAAATCAACAGAATATTGATTATTTTGAAAATAAATACATTTGTTCCTGTCCAAACTTCTTGCAGCTTTTGATTGCCCCAAATTCTGCAATGTGGCTTACTTTGCCTCGTCTTGCTCTCTCCCGTCTGTCGTCTGACTCACCCACACAATCTCTACATGTCTCCTCTGACAGACTTGTCATGTCTTTTAAACACCGAAGACCTCACAAATCAAAAGCCCCGACGCCTCAAGAATAAAATGCTACCATAGACAACCTGATGGACACAGCGAGGATTTCTTGTAATACTTTTTGACAAGTATGAAAGTTCATATGGAATAGTTGTTGCTGTATTGAAAATAAAAATAACAAAGCTGTGTTTGTGGTCTGAAGTTACGGGGCGTGCCTATTTAGTAATGCTGCTTCATGTTGAGCTATCTCTGTGCTGTAGAATCTATAGTTTTCCTGAAGCTAGACAAAACGCCTGGTTGCAAACGTGCCACACGAGTGGGTTGGGTGCTTTGCAGAGTGGGCTGTAGGTGAGAGAAGGTGATGGTGAGTCGCGTGGTTGGCTGTTGCCAAAGATGCGTCACTCAAACCGCAAGAAAACAACAATATTAGACAGTTTTTATCCTTGTGATAGTCATCACAGAACAAAACACACACTACGTACAAGCATAGGGCTTCCACAAACGATTGCTACTCAGGCCACACCATAACCCCTGTCTGCCTTATTGATGCCTTGCCCAGCCTGTACTCTCCCAGAACTAATCCAGCAGAGGATGATAGTCTGATTTGAGGAGTGTCACTGTTGTCGCCGTCTCCAGTCTCCACAGACTTACTAGACCTTTCAGGGGGAGGTAATCCTGTCGGGCCTCAGTCGCATTACGGGGGTTGCTCACACTGACCTGTGAACAGCCCCACTCTCAGATAATTCCTGAATATCCAGATTGGAATGGCATCCTCGCACTGTGCATCCAATACAAGCCCAGAGGAACCTCCAGTGATAAGGCCCCACACTCTGTCGGCTCACTCTGCAGGCTCTCTGCAGGCATGAGACAAGCTTTTATAGCCAGTACCAGAGTGAAAGGAGTCAGTGTATGCATCTGTCTGCGAACATGGTATAAATCCAAATAAACGGTTGTACACTGCCTGGCCAAAAAAAAAGTCACCACAAAAAAATAGTCACACGCACATTAGGCCACCTTTAGCTTTGATTACAGCACCATTTACTGTGTTATTGTTTCAATAAGCTTCTGCAATGTCCAAAGATTTATTTCCATCCAGTGTGGCATTCATTTTGCACTACGAATTTGTATTGATGATGAAGAGTGACAATCCATGTGTGAAAATGACCATTCACACTCCTGAACCACTCTTTCATGATATGAGCCTGTTCCTGGGATAGTCATTGTCATATGCCTGTGCCATCAGAGAAGAAGAAATCCATTGATGGAATAACTCATAAATAATAATTCAGGATGCTCATGTTTCAGCTGATCTTATTCTTTGGGCATATAGTGTTGCTGAACCTAAAACTGACAAACTGCATCAGCCCAAGTTCTATTTGAGTAAAATCCAGGTGGTGACTTTTTGCCAGGCAGTGAATATATAGAAAGAGATGTAGAAAGATACCCTGCCTTTGCAATCATTCAATCATCAAATTCTTTATAGTAGCCTCGTAATTCATACAACTCGATGCTGTACAGATATTTTTTTATGTCTGGTACTGCTTGGTTTGACTGTAATTTCATTGGAAAATTTATCTCAAAATAAAATGTTTGAACCTGATCATTTTTGGTACTGATTGGATCTAACCTGCCGTATTATTCTTATGGCTGAAAGTCCTTCCCACTGATCAACAATACAATGAAATTATTGAATACTGTCACCACTTTTGACCTCCTTTAGTGAGAGAATAAATTCATCTTCGGTTGGTTACATTTGACAGCATTCAGTGTGGCAACTGCACTTGGATTTGTCCTGGTCTTAATGGACCTGTGCCTATACTGCCTGAAGATAGTAATTGAAAGAGGGAGGGTCCTGGATGTGAGGTGTCCCTGATGATGGTTTGGGCCTTCTTTAGGCAACGTGAGCTGTATAACTCTGTCAGAGAGAGGAGAGGGCAGCCAGTGATCATCTGAGCAGTGTTAATGAATCTTCTGAAGCGCTTTCCTCTGAGCCCCGTGCAGCTGTTATACCACATACACATGCAGTAGGTATACACAGCACCTATAGAAGCACTAGCAGTCTCTGGCAGATGTTGTTTTCCTTAGGATCCTCAGGAAATACAGTCTCTGTTGGGCCTTTTTCAGTAACTCAGAAGTGTTAACGCTCCAGCTCAGGTCGTCCTCAATGTGGACTCCAAGGAAACGGAAGTCTGTTACCCTCTCCACACAGTCTTCTCCAATGTGCAGAGGAGCCAGGTCGCTTCTCCTCCTTCAGTGTTGAGGTGTAAATTGTTCTCCTGACACCACGCTGTCAGCCGCTTCACCTCATCCCTGTACAGGGTCTCATCCCCCTCTGATATGAGCCCCACCACCGTGGTGTCGTCAGCAAATTTGACAACGTTGTTGGTAGGGTGTTGAGGGGTGCAGTCTTGAGTCTAGAGTAGGGGGCTCAGCACACAGCCCTGTGGAGAACCTGTGTTGAGTTAATGGACGTAGATATATATTTGCCCGTTCTTACCCTCTGGCTGCGACTGGTCAGGAAACTCATGATCCACGCACAGATGGGCTGTGGCAGACCCAGGGCCACCAGCTTGTGTACGAGCTTGTTGGGAAGGCTGCTCTTTTTATAATCCACAAAGCTACCCTGATTGTCCAGGAGGGAAAGAGCAGTGTGGAGAGCTGTGGCTACTGCATCTTCTGTGGATCACTTTTCCCTGTAAGCAAACTGGTGAGGGTTTGTTGAACATGTTGAACTTTGTGCCAGTTTTTTGTTTCACATGTAAAAGCCCAGTAATTACATTATTAGTCATAAACGAAGATGGAGAATCAGCATTTTAATGTTAACCAGTAATCACCATGTCCACCTCCTCAATTTTGAAAGCCTATGCTCTTAAGAATTTTGTGATGTCACGTGAACGCAACCTATTAGAAAAATGTGATAAAACCTATCCCTTTTATATTAAGAGATGGCTGGGAGAATACTTTCAAATTGGAAAAGCAATGCGCTCGCCGGAGGAAATTACATCTCAAGTGATATCTGACTTTCTTTTGTAATACAATGAGAAATGTCTGTGGCTTGCTCAATGGCAGCCAAATACCAGCTTCACATTCTGAAACCGCGATGATACACTCAACCATAAAGTGAGAAAATTATATAGTACATTGTGCAACAAGTAATGTCGTAATGTCGATTGTGAAGATGCAAGAATGGCTTCCAGCTGTTGATATGAAGCGAGTGTTTATGCAAGGCGTTGGCTCTGCATCTCAATGATTTATATTCAAATGGAGAACTTTAGTAACAATCTATACACAAAGTTTGGTCTTTCTGACTTCAAAGCATTTACAAATCTCTATTCGCACTTAATTGTCTTATTTATTTAATTTTTTGAAGCACACATTTTGTCTCGAGCAGTACCCGGATCCAGACAGCCTCACCTCAAATTCAGGGCCAGTGTATGTTTTTATAAGGAGATTTCTCTGTTCTTTCTTGTAATACATTATTCATTGCTTTGGAGAATCCATTTTCTTTTGGTGTGTGTCTGTGTCTGATTAATTTTCTCTCCTCTCTCAGTCTGCTGCAGCCTCTTATCCTCAGACCGACACTACTTCACATGTCTCCGGAGCATCATCCCTATCAGCCCAAAAGAACAAGAAGATGGCGATGTGCGCGATGTACGGTTTACTTTAGGTTGAGGAAGAAATGGTGAATTGGTTGTTTATTTGTTGGGAAATAATGAACCGTGGGAAAATGACCATGCTCTCTCTGCACACGGTTGAACCTTTGGCTCAAAAAAAGACTACAGGAAATTAAGTTTTGGTCTGAAAAGATACCGATAATAGGTTGCCATACAGAACTGCCAAAAAGAACTGATTTGGCATGTTACCGAGTGACTTTGAACAATATGGATTACAGCAGACCGTTGCATGGAGTCAATCTGAAATGTCCAGACTGAAAGTCAGAGGTGGTAATTGTTCATCTGTACTCTGAAGTTGAAGTGTAGGACGTTTCGCTCTTTATCCAAAAAGCTTTGTCAGCAAATGAGTAGACTTGACACGCTTGTGGGTCTCTTAAGAAGAAACCAATAGGAGGAGCTAAGCCCACCTCTAAAGGTTGGAAAAACATCTGACCTATTCATACCTAATTACTGCTTGTTATCTTCCTATTGATGGGATTTGTTCTAAGGTTGTTCACACATGTCTATGGTCCTGCCCTGGCCACTGGACCAGCTTCATTAGCAGGACATAGGTGTGGTCTAAGGATGTCGTTGTAGACCAGGGCTAAGTTACGGTCTACCTGTTTTTCAATTTATTGAAAATACTAATACATTTGTATGCCTAGCAAACTACCCAAACTGATCTCAGGAATGTGACAAAACATTACTTTTATTATTATTACTATTTTGTATTTGGTGATGCAACATTATACATGACCAACACAAGAGTGGTAGATTACATAACACAAACAGTTTGAGTATAAGACAGTGTTGTAACTCAACTAACAAACTTGGATGAAAGTCAGAAGAGTGATTAATGTTATGATCATATTGAGAGTTAAACTTGCCAATTAATATCTTAAACAAAAACAAAAGCAACAAAATAGTGATTGTGGTGAAGGGTTTAGGGGAACTGCAGTTTATGACATGGATTCAGATGCAGAGAAGAGCAAACAGATGACAACAAAAAAGAGAAGAAAAAAACAAAGCAAAGAAAAGACTGTAGTAGTAATTCTTATTATTCCATATCCAACTGTGGTTTTGACATGTTGATTTCAAAAGTTTTTCAAAGCTCCGTGTTGCACTGGACAAAACCAAACATTACAGTTTTAATCATGGCCCATGACCCGGCGATGATGTCCATGAATAATCCTGAGCAGCACTGTTTCACCTAAAGGTGCTGTGCTCACCTGAGGCCATCTGGGGTTAACATGAGGATCCAGCTCTGACAGGGTGTCAATACAAAGCAATTTACGGGACCCCACCAAGAATCGACCATCAAGATAACAGGCAATTTCTCTGCTCCGCTGGTCACCGGGCCACAAGAGCCAATAAGAAGGGAGTACTCGTCTGCACTCGACCTGCATTGTTTTGTCCCTGTTAGATTCTGAAGCTCACTACAGCAGAGTTTGGAACATTTTAGGTTTTCTCGAGAAACACCTTCGACTGACTTCATTCGTTCAGTCTCAATATTTTGTTATCAGTAGAACTTAAATATATGAAGAGTTCATTTGCAAAAATAGATATCTCCGTTTTGAATTTGTAGCTAAATCATTTTAGATTTGTATCACTGTCCTCTAAAAAGGACACCAGGAAAAGTACAGTTGAATAAATTTCATTAATAACAAGTGACTTTATATTTCTAATTCTCTAAAATTCATGTGGTCATTAAAATCACTAAAAAACAAAGAGAAAAGTACAAGCTTAACCTCTTAAGCCCGAGGGTCCCCATTTTTGGGGACATGCCACTTAGAGACAATCCTTGTTTATTTTAGTCTGTAACTGTATTTTATGACCAAATATATACTGCACTGCTAAAATTGATATCTTCATAAGTAAAAATTTGCTTGAATTCAGAATATTTGATGTTATTCTTAGTAATTTTGACTTGTCAAGTAAGATTATCTGCCAATGGAACAAGTATTTTAGCACTTCAATTAAGAAAAAAAATGACTTCCTGCACTTAAAATTAGATAATAAATCAAAGTTGACTTCAAATTATATGCTTTTTCTTCTATTATAAGTTAAAAAAAAAAGATAT
>OMNZ01090976.1:0-13251 GCA_900303255.1 Lesueurigobius sanzi | reverse complement strand
TTTTCTCTTGGTTTATTTTTGATTGAGTCCTTGGGTTTAGGGTAATCATCGTTTCATTCTGTCCCTGGTTTATTCCTTTTTAGTTTGGTTTAATCCAGATTCACTCCGTGATATTGTCTGATTTTAGATCTGGTTTAGACCTAGTTTTCTCCTGATTTAGACCTAGTTTTCTCCTGGTTTAGTCCTGGTTTTGACCTAGTTTTCCCCTGGTTTAGACCTAGTTTTCTCCTGGTTTAGACCTGGTTTAGACCTAGTTTTCTCCTGGTTTAGTTTGGTTTAATCCAGATTCAGTCCGTGATATTGTCTGATTTTAGATCTGGTTTAGACCTAGTTTTCTCCTGGTTTAGTCCTGGTTTAATCCAGATTCAGCCTGTGATATTGTCTGATTTTAGATCTGATTTAGACCTAGTTTTCTCCTGGTTTAGTCCTGGTTTTGACCTAGTTTTCCCCTGGTTTAGACCTAGTTTTCTCCTGGTTTAGACCTGGCTTAGACGTAGTTTTCTCCTGGTTTAGTCCTGGTTTTAATCCAGATTCAGTCCGTGATATTGTCTGATTTTAGATCTGGTTTAGACCTAGTTTTCTCCTGGTTTAGACCTAGTTTTCTCCTGGTTTAGTCCTGGTTTTGACCTAGTTTTCCCCTGGTTTAGACCTAGTTTTCTCCTGGTTTCGTCCTGGTTTAATCCAGATTCAGTCCGTGATATTGTCTGATTTTAGACTTTTAGAAGTGTCAAAAGCAAGAGTGGAGGATTGGCTGTTTCATATACATAGTTCAATTAGGTCAAATGTCACATGTATTCCAGCCAGGTATCCTCCAATGGGCTGTAATAGGATGTAGTGGGAGGATAAGTGACAGCGAGGAGAGAGGGAGGGGACAGCGGCGGAGGGAGCGTTGCGTGACTTGTGCTCAGCTCAGCGCTCCGAGCCTCCAGGCGATCTGTGTTCACCATCAGAGAAGAAGGTTTAAGTGTTTTACTGTAAACAGAGCCGCATCACAGCCCAGAGGGATGTGTGCACTGCAAAAAAAAAAAACAACAAAAAAAAAAATGCACCAAATCAGCATTTCACTCTGATCCTCATGGGAATTAACCAACAAAATCGCATTGTGTCGTCAAGGCGTTCTTCAGACAAGCGCTCCCTTTATTTTAGCTGCAATTGCTGACCTTCTGAAAGTGGACTGTTCTTGTGTTTGTCCTATCAGAGAGAGGAGCTTCCCGGATCACTTGGCGCCTCAGAGATTTGGATAGACATTGGCAGCACGCGCTAAAGGTCCACGGGGAGTTCACAGCATAAAAGCTCACCATGGCTTGTTTTTATAGTGGATTGAGCTACAGTTTCATATTTGGGAATGAAAAAAGGGACATAGGCAATAAATATCAGTTTAAAATGATTGAAATGTATTCCATCAAGTTATTTCCATGTTATGGTAAGCCTAGAGTGTCAGTATTTTGACATGTATTCTCTTAAATGTGTGTCCTTATAAGAGTTGTGGCCACAGCCAGTTAGTCTGCGGACCCTTAGGAGCTAAAGCAGCGCTGATGTAATGACTTATTCATGTTTGAAGATGCTTTCTGACAAACACAGTCAGGATCATTATTGGAACAGGTGCTCACTCCGCTGGATATACTTTACAACCTAAGAGGAGAAGTCAAGCTTTTTAGGTGCAGGAATATAGAAACCGTGTTGAAACTTCATCTGTATTCTGTAGGTAAAGTGTAGGCCATTTCGCTGTTCATCCAAAGAGCTTTGTCAGCACTGAGCAAACTTGAACGCCCGTGGGTCTAATGAAGAACCAGTAGATAGTAGACATATAGACATAGTTTTCTCTTGCTTGTACAAGAATGCATTTGGAAGCAAATTCTCTAAAAAGTTTTATATTTAACTCTTCGGTCAGAGTGCCTTGGTCAGGTGCCAATAGACTAGAAATTTTCAAAAAGAAAACGGACAATTGTTTCCCTGATTCCCAAATTATTCTCCCTCGGCCTCCTCCCTCCGCAGCCTGTTCCTGTCCGCGAGCCTCCCGTAGTACAGTGTTTGAATTGGCCCGTTGCAGCAGTGACAGTGTTGAGTCCGAGCAGCTGCCCCCGGTGCCCTCCCCTCGCCGTGAGCTCGCGTGCGGAGCCGGGGAACGCTCCGCGCTAATGTGGTTTGTTTTCATCATCAAATTGCAAACGTCTTAAATATGCATAACGCGTTCATACACTTATACTGTGTTTATCCAGCGGTGGCACTGACAGCCTAATCCCTGTTTCCATACTCTGTCAACGGTCAAACAGAGAGGTCCAGACTGACTAGCACTCTTGCTCGTCTGGTTTTCAAATACTTCTGCTTTTTCTCAATCATATCCGATGCCTAATGTTCTGTTATTAGACTGATTCAGGGTGTTTGAAATCAATATTTTAGTTGCTGTTGGACATGACAAATCCAGATGACTTTTTTTTTAAGGTGAGACACTGCAGGTGAAAAGGGAAAGTGGTATACATTTAAGATAGTAGAGAAATGTACTTGTTACAACAACTCTTAAGACAGGATCACACAGGGGGGTGCAAAAAAAGTCAGAGAAGAAAGTAAGTTTGCAAAGAGGTAATAATAATACTAGAGTAAAATAAAATAAAAATAAATGTCTCTTAGCATCTATCAATAAAAACTGTTTAGACATCTATGTTCGCTGAATAAGAATATAAGATAAACTCTAGAGGAAGAGTATCCAAAAAAATAAAAAACAGGATCTGCTATATGTGATATATACTGTATATGATTATGAATCCAAGTATGAATATATGATCACTGAAACTTTTGCTGCATTATTGACATAAATGAGAGGAATAAATGTATTTTATGTGTAAAAATGAACAAAAATGCCTATATTTTTAGCTACAAAAATCTTAATAATGGATTGAGCCAAGTTAAAATTTTGATATTAGATATAAACATTTGTTCAGAGGGGATTTTGGATATCATGTTTTTGAAAAATCTAGTTATTAGTAAACAAATCTGCTTGCTTGGGTTTCAAAAGTCAATAAATCAGGTTTGGAATTAAATATGGATAATATGTTTAGTTGAAGAGTGGAAGGTTTGGAGTCTGTATGAGCTTCTAAAGTGAATATTTGGTCGCAACAATGTGTGAAAAGAAGTTAGTTTGGAGTTAGTTTGAAGCAGTTCTTTGGAGAAACTCTGCATCAGTGCAATAATGACACTCCATATTGTAAAGATTAGGTTGTTTATTTGTTTGTTTCCAGGTGAAAGTTATTATGTTGAGAGCAAACTCCACCAAACTGCCTGTAGTGTCTCTGATTAATTAAACAGTCCTGGTCATATGTTGCCACTTCACAAAGGCG
Source organism: Lesueurigobius sanzi (assembly GCA_900303255.1). Taxonomy (NCBI): domain Eukaryota; kingdom Metazoa; phylum Chordata; class Actinopteri; order Gobiiformes; family Gobiidae; genus Lesueurigobius; species Lesueurigobius sanzi. Next base: position 9,916 of record OMNZ01090976.1, on the reverse strand, counting down.
GCTACACTTCCGCAAAACACTGATAGATGAGCAAACAAAGGCTGGCAATAACAAAGACGCTTTTAACGCTCAGGTAGACACAGACAATGCTGTTTTTGCATTGGGTTATTAAACATTTGAAAAGAACCTGCTGTATTTACATTTGCATGTTCTGAACGTGTAGAACTTTGCGGCTGGACAGACACATTGTTTGAGATACTTTTTACACACAATACAAACAAATTGCTGGACTTTTATTTTATTTATCTTGCGAAATGTTGTGTAGTATGTCTTTAAATTAACATTAGACAGGAATTGGCTGTTGACTTGTTTTTGTAAGGTCGGTTTTGTGTCTCAAAATTTCATCAGAGGCAGCTATTCTCAAATTGAGCTGTACGTATTGTATTCAGAAGCTACAAAGGAGACTCGCAGTTTCAACCTACGATATTTTTAGATAATTATGAAGTAAGGACCACAGCTTACCCCTGGTTTAGTCCTGGTTTTCTTGGTGATTGTGCTGAATAAAGTTATTTTTATTTAGACCCATTCAAGTCCTGTTATAATCCCTGCTTTGTTCTGCCATTGTTGTGCCAATTTAGTTCCCATTTATAGCGGATAGCCTCAATTTAGTGGAACTTTTTGAAAAAAACCTTTGCTAAAGTAGTAACGTTGCTGGTCTAAGTGGAGGATAACCCAGATTTTCACTGTTATAAGTTTTCTCCACTAACATTTTGACAGCTCGTATTGGTGCTGTTTAAAAATAGCACAAAGCTCGTCCGCTCCCACTCCATGTCCACATTTCGGTATTTTTCACATTTCAATATCAGCAGATGATTTGACCATATAAGTTGTTTGTTTTTTGTGTCATACGGGGAAACTTTGAAGATGGTGTCAAATATTTCCTTTGCTTCTATGTGATTTTGAGACGAGTGACCCACTTTAGATGGGATACTCCAGGGGTTTCTACTGTGGAAGTCAGGACAAGGGTTAAGACATTACTTTTTTAATGTATATAATTGAGTTTGATTGAAAGCTTTATATTTGAGTGAAATTAAGCCAAAAATCAACCAGATTTTGTTATGTTTTGACCTGAATTTAGTATAAATACTAATTGTAGGTGATCTGGTGATTAGGAGAGTTGTGGCCTGAAACATCTAGGAACCCCTTGGCCACACTGGCTTAATATTGTCAATTTAGAGCAAAGGTGGGCAAAGTAAGGCCCGGGAGCCAAACGCGGCCCATATAGCCCTTTAATCCGCCCTGCAAAACATGATCAAGCTCGATATGCATTGGCAAAAAAAGGGTGAAAACCATCAATGCTTTCACTAACATGAAAAGAGATAATGTATTAATGATGTTATGGTGAGAAGATCACAGTTTATTTGAGAATAGCAGCTGGTCCGGCCGTCCAGGCAAGTTCAAAACGCCTGTGAACATCCACTTTTAAAAGAAGAAGAAGGAAAAGCATCTGACATGATTCAGTGTCAAATCATTCAACTCCCTGCACACTTGGTGACCCCATGGTTTTTAAGACTTCCCCCTCAGGCTCCTCTCCGCTGAAAGCCACCATCAGTACATTTCTTCAGCCTAATAAAGCCTACAAGGAGACTGTGATCATTCCAAACCCTACAATAAATAAATAAATTGGCGTAAACAGCAGCCAATTACTGGAGACTTCTTTGCTGTGAGTCACCGGCAGCGAGTCCCTTTGCTTCTCAGAAAACGGACAGAGAGAGGCGTCCATAATAACATCATTGTAGCCCTTTTGAAGTCTCATCAGCCAATTCCCAGATACGGCATAAGCTTAGGTCGCTGTCTCCCCCGTCTGCCGCGACTCAAAGGACACATTCATCGGAGGCGCTGCTGCTTCTGACACAGGGCAATTGGATCCACCGGATTGCCTTCTCCTCTCACGCAATGTTGTGTAAACGCCGGGCAAAATGACCTCAATATGGCCTGAACCAGTTATGGGCCGAAGATGCCGTGCCCGCTCACATGTCCGCAGCATGATAATGTGCTGATAGTTTTATAAATACTCCATAAATATACTGTAGTGTGGTGCGCCGGCCGTCAGTATCACCATCTGTTACTATTGTCTTTCAACTGTGTCTGAAGAGAAGTCCCGGGTCATGCTGTTTACGGGGGAATGTTTTGAGTGCTAAGTACCATTGTTAGAGCGCTGTGTAATTTGGCGTCCTGCGCAGGAATCAAATGGGAATGAACTGACTGAAGTAGCAGGTCTTTGCGAAGCCATTGTCTTTCAGTTTTATGGGCAATCCTGTCGTCAAACTAAGTGTACTATAACAGCTCTGCTCCTCCACTGGGTAAAGTATATCTAAGTGTATTTTCACGTCAGTTCTGTCCTATTCTTTCTAATACTATTATGACACAGTGTGGTTAGAATTAGTATCTTGCGTCGCTTGTGTCAGTCCTTAACTCTGATTTATTAGTACAGTTTAGAGCAAGTACGGGCAAACCTTTTGATGTAAGGGCCATTTTGCCATTTTCAAAGTTATGCATTATTTTTTTGCTTTTTCGTGGGTCAGATTGAAGAGCGAGGCAGGCCACATCTGGCTCCCGGCCTTTAGTTTGCCCACCTCTAGTTTAGACAACATCAGGTCAAAGTGCAGATACTAGGGATGTCACGATTAAACATTTTTGAGTGATTATTGTAGGGAAGAATATTGCGGTTTTCCGATTATTCGCGAATTTAGGAAGAAAATAAAGAGAATTTCTTAAAATCTTACAATAACTACTGCCTTCAAACTTGAGATTTAGGCCATGTTTAGACCAGGTTAAGATTTAAAGCAGGTTTATACTAGGTTTAGACCGGGTTTAGGTCACGTTTAGACCAGGTTTTGACCGGGTTTAGGCCGGGGGTAGGCCTTCAGTCAGTACAAGTATACAATAGTAAAATAAATGTGTTTGTTATGAGAAACAATTAATGTTGAGTCCTAAAATTCTAACGGTCAACCTACCGTGAGCTTTTATAATCGCGGCAATCATAAAACAGGTCTATCTTGACATCCCTAGCAGATACAGACTGCAAGATTGATTGAAGTCTCCCAACTTCCATTCTACTTCTCCAGGATATTGTATTTGATACTCTTGTTAAGACTATAATGCGTGATCCTGTAGTGTAAGACTTGTAATTGTGATAATAAACATAGATTAGGTGCAAATTATCATCAAATATGACATATACACCAAATAATTGACTGACCTCCTTGCTTGTTTCTCTGAGATCCTCTGTGGGTCACACTCACACAGCCCCCACACTGAAGAACTCTGGTTTAGAGTCTATAAACTGACTGAATGTTGTTGGAAAACAGACAAAAGGGCAAGTTTTTTTCCTTTTTGTTATTTCTGGTTCGCATCAGAATTGTTTTATTGCATTGGGAGTACATATGATGTCATTTATTTTATCTCTAAGGACCAAAAAAGCTTTTCACATTTAGCTGCTTGACAGATTCAGAATTAGTATTTGTGCGCACTTGTAAATGCTAAATCTACACATACAGGACTGGCAAAATACAAAAAATTACAAACTGTCTAAATCAAGATCTGTCTAAATAAGATCCAATCCACGTATTACTCAAATCTTCTACTTTTACTACATTGTTATATTTAAAACCACGGAGTTAAGCTTCGGTGCCCGTAATCCCCTTTTTCTAGTTGATTTGTGCGCTTCATAAGGTGCCAGTGTTTTCCCTTTCCCTCTTATATTTGTTAATCTTTGGCTAATCCTTCCTTTTTGCTGCTCGACTTGAAGGCCTGCGCAATTTCAACTTGACATTTGCGCCGCCGCAGCCCTCCGTGGTCGGACGAAACGAGCGTGCGTCCCTGTCTTCATCCAGGAGAGTGCAACGGGGTCAACATGTCACGCAATAAGATAATACCTTCTGTGACTTTTACACACGGCGGCGGCGAACGCGGGCGGGCGGGGGGATGGACACATGTGCGAAGAGAGGGGTGAAGCGCGCTGCATAATTTACTGGGACATCCCTGGTAGCCCTTTTTTTTTCTTTTTTCTCAATTGATAAGACCCTGCATCAAGTAAACTCATTTCTCAAGCTCCTGAAAAGCCAAACCACCATTATACTTGTTTTTTTTACGCACAAAATTGACAATCTAGGGTTCGTGAATCAGTTTTTACACTGTTCTCTGTATCTGTATTTGGTTACGCAGGCATGCTCTCATAAATAAACTTGCAATGCCTGAAATAAAATTAAGTTTTCCAAGTGTTTATATTTCATTTGTGCTGTGAGGAGGCTTAGCAAACCTCGACAAACAACAATATCCTGTCGCCATGGAGCATTTAATGTATAAAATGCCATTTTAGTTTAACTTCAGAGCCAATAGTTTGGGCTCCTCAAGCATTTTCACTGCAAGTAAAATTAGATTGAATTCATAATATTTTACTTTATTTTAAGTAGTTTTGACTTGCCAAGTAAACTTATCTGCCAACAGAGCACTTAATATAAGAAAAAGCATATAATTTGAAGTACATTTAGATTTATTATCTAATTTTTAGAGTGAGAATTTGTTTTTTCTTAACTTCAGTGCAAAAATACTGGCACATAATTTCACTTGGCAAGTTAAAATGACCCAAAATGAAGTACAATATTCAAGCAAATTTAACTCATCAAGAGTTCGCTTTTTGCAGTGTTCCGAAATACATGCGATCCTTGATTAGTTTTGCAGATCGTTCAAATGAAAATGCCAGAAATGTACAAGAGAATATACAGAATCCAATATCAAATCACAATACATTTCAGGAATCAGATCATTTCCCCAAATCGTGCAGCTCTATTCTGTAATTTTTTGACAGGACAAAGAAAGCATTAAAATACTCAGCTAATTTTTACAGTTTTTCATCCCCGGTAAAATTAGCCCGACTCTAATCATTACGGCCCCGTCCACGGAGCTCGTACAGTCTCGCGTTGTGTGTGTTTTGGACTGGATGGATCGCAGACACAAAGCACCTGCCAAAAGCCTTCGGGCTGCAGCCTTCTCTCTTGGCATGGCGCTCCCCGCCTGCTACTCCGAGTCCACACTCCTTCTCATGCGATGTCTGTCCCGGCCAAGTTCCCATTACCGTTTCCAGGCCGTTTTTTTAAGGCGGCTTTGTGGCCCGCTCCGCGCTGATGTCATGACGAAAAAACACAAAGTCGATGAGCTGGAAAATCTCATTCCGACTTGTAAAGAATTACTTGCCCGCTTCTCGTTTTTGTTTCAAAAGTGTCAAGAACTTCACTTTGAATTAGACAGAAAGGAGCAGGTTGATATTGGCCTGTGTGCTGTAATACTTGGCATTCAAGTATATCATATGTCTTTATGCAAATAGGTTATTCTCACATCCTTATCATTAACATTTTCAGAGCAATACAGTGAGATATAGCTTGAAAACTGTGTATACAAATACAACATGTGCAACATTTTCACCACTAACATAATAAAGTATAAAGAATATAATGTATAAACCCATAAATTGAACTTCTTAAACTTAGCTGTGCAGATGACACAACTAAAATACCTGGAACAAGCCTTTTTGCACCTAAAATAAGGGGGGGAAAATCTCATTGCACTAAAAATGAACAAAAGAAAATACTTTTTTCAGTGCAGTTAATGTATATTTCGCTATTTTATGCCATCAATGATTATTTCATTATTATACACCATAAATAACAACATAAATATGGTGGAAAGTAGGAAACATTGGGATTTCTTTCCTAATTTTCTACCAAAACCAGAATTACTTTATCTCTCATGTATAATGTGATACATGAAGTAATCTGTTGCCTGTACAACCTTGGTCCTTCCTTGGGTCTCTTTAGATATTGACCATAATAAGCCGCAAACACTCCATAAGAGCTTTGGATAATATGCTAAAAGTTGGACAAAATATTAAGTACTATCACTATAAGGGCAGAGTACAGGTTACTGTTCCGGACCCATATCCAGATTTTGAGCTATAGGTTCTAACTTGATTAGCTTTTTGTTCATGTTTTAGTTTCATGGAGCCAAACCACACCAGGGGAAACCAACTCTGGCATGGGAATTTGCAAATTCCACACAAAAAGCCCTTATCCGGTCTAGAAATCAAACCCGTGACCTTCTAGAATGTCCTTACAGAGCAGCACGACGAAGTTATTCCCCGCTCCGGTCATTGTCAAGGGGCATTTGACTTGTTTGTATCTCCCTTCTGCCCTCCTTGTCACCTTGTCCATGGTTCCTTCCTTTGGGACATCCTGGTAAAGTTGAGGTGCTGAAAGGCCGGACAGGTGTCGTGGGGGAAAACAAAACAAATTGAAGACGCACAGACAGGAGAGAGTGATGTCTTGTCATTTGGGTGACACAACATTAGGAAACAAGTGGGAACGGCGCAGACAAACTTCTCGCGGCTGAGAGAGCAGAAACAAGCCCTGACATTCACCTGATATAAGGAAAGAGCGCTATGCAAATCCCACTAGTGTCACAGCTGCTCAATAAGACAACAAAAATGGTGTGATTCTTTTATATTGTCACGATACGCTCACAGGAAGTACAGTGGGTTGCATAAATATCTGCACCCCTTCAACTTTTTGACCCCACTTTTCAGTTTTTTATTCATAAAAAAAGTTCCAAATCATGTATAAATTTCATTTTACTGCATCATTGAGTGTCCCATAGTGTGCATCGTTCACATAAAATTTCAATTGAATACATGTATGTTTATGGCCCTAGTATGGCAAAATGTCAAAAAGTTGAAGGGGTGCAGATATTTATGCAACCCACTGTACAATAAAACTACTCTTAATATGGTAATGTGGACTAGTTTGGCTTTGAGTGTATTGGTGACAGCTAGAGCCATCAATTTAGCAAGTTTTGTGATGTATTTATGTGAAAAATGCAGTAAAACAAGGCAGGGCAGGGCAAGTTTATTTCATACACAAGGCAATTCAATGTGCTTCACAATTAAATTAAATTACAAAAATGCAGATGAAACCATCAATAATAAATTTATAAATATATTAGGGCTGGGTGATATGGCCAAAAAAGTCTTATCACGATTTTCTTTAGTTCTTAGATTCTTCTTGGGTTTAGACCTGGTTTAGTCTTGGTTAAGACCTTTTTAGTCCAAGTTTCAGTCCTTAGAGAGTTTTGGCATGCTTTCCTCATGGTTAGTCCTGGTTTAATCCTGGTTCAGTCTGTGATATTGTCCAGGTTTAGACCTGATTTAGACCCAGTTTTAGTCCAGGGTAATCATCCTTTCATTCTGTCCCTGGTTTAGTCCTTTTTAGTCTGTTTAGACCTTGATTTCAGTCTCTTCTTTAGTCCGGTTTACTTCTTGGTTTAACCCAGATTCAGTCTGTGATATTGTGTGATTGTAGACCTGGTTTAGACCTAGTTTTCTCCCGGTTTAATCCTGACAGTAGAAGCAGTGAGTGGAGAAAAGTATTTGAGGCCAGAGCTGCTACAAACAATATGTATACATTGCATCAAGTCACAATAAAGTTGGATCTGTGACCACAATGACCACATTTAATATGTGAGATTCTTTATTCAGCTAAAATAAGCTTTCTGCATTGCCTTTGTTGCTGTGCCTGAACATAATCACTTTGGCCTTTTAGTGTCTTTTCAAATTGCACGTAATAGCCAAAATATGTTGCAGAAACCTGGCTCAGAGAGAAAACAGAAAATGCATTCTTTTAATTTACCGCCGGCTTCATCCCTAATACCGAGAGATGATTGTCCACATGTGCCCAATGTTCACGCGTCTCAAAGTAGCTACAGGTTGCATGCGTACGGTGAGGAATGCTCCCCCGCGATAAAAATAGACTCTTTCAAAAGCCTGCTCTGTTGCATGTTGTTGTGGCTGTCGGGCGATTCTCCGGCGCTGGCCCTTTAAGAGCGGCGCGGCGTAGCAGTCCGTCGGTGAGTGTGTGAGGCGCAGACGGAGCAGAGGAGGTTTGCGTGACTACTGCAGACCGCCGTGACCTCAGGAAAGTGGTTATGAAAATGATCTGTTTGAACGAGCGGGGAGAGAGAGACAGAGAGAGAGAGAGAGAGAGAGAGAGATGATTGAAAGAGAGAAAACTAAAGGAGAAGAAGAGGGAGAAAGAGAAAGAAAGCATGGGAGAGACTTCTAGCAACAGTTGGTTTGGACATGTCAGTATTTATGCAAATAATTATGCATATACTGTACTATAGAGATTCAAATCATCTCATTTACAGATGTCCTCTATATCATGCTTAAAGGGACTGTACCTGATTGTTTCCAAATAGTGGAATGAAAATATGTTCCCTTAGTTAGTAATAATTGAATTTACTCACTCCCTCTGTCATTGTTTGCAATAAAAAAGCCACCGTACCCAAGTGAAAGGAAATTTGCTTAGTCCTCCTTCAGTATATTGAATCAATGCAGTGGTTTGTGAAAAAAGACCGCCCACGTAATTATGAAGCATTTTTAATATTGATTAGGAGCTTGCAGGCTAGTGTTTGTTGGCATTACTGTGACAGTGACCCTGAAAGGTGACCCTGAAAGTTGTAAAACATGCTTCTAAACTTATCCCTGTGAAGAATCGGGACGTGAGAAATGCTTTAGGACTCTTGGGAATTAGTTTGGATACAGCTAACAGTTTTAATTACTCGCTCATTGTTGGAAACTAACAAACCAGCTATATTAAACGCCTTATAACTGTTTGTTTTTTCTTTCTTTTTTAGACATGGAATGAAATTAGATTTCTCCAGTAACAATGAGTACAACTTCAAGGCTAGTACTACATTACTGTGACAGTATTCCTCGCTGAAAGTTGCAAATGGGGCTTATAAACTCATTCCTGTGAAGAATTGCTTTAGGGAAAGTTAAGAATGAGTTTGGGTCACAACAATTCAAAATTTACGTACTCAAAGGCCTTTAATATTTCTTTATTTTTGCAATGCATTCATGACAATTGGATTTGTAGGGCAGAACAGGATCAAATGGGTGAAGAGCGAGGCATTCAGGAAACTGCATGAGCTCAGAGAAAAACTCATGAAGCACAGTACCCTCCATCCCTTATGCTACAAGCACTGGTACTAACTGGTACTTCTTAGGTACTTATAGTAATAATTACTATACTAAAACAATCATAACTGGTACTTCTTTGGTGGTCACTGTAGTGCTTAATAGTCACTTGCACTGCTACTTCATGGGTACATATAAGTGATACATTACTGGGGAAAACCAATAAACATAATTTGGAGTGTTTTCTGCACATACAGTCCTGTCTTAGTCATGTTTTCTATTTAATTTACACAAATAATTATCTCTGATGGCCTAGCCCAAAGCTCTGGGCCCCATGTGCAGTTCCAGGCGCCCCCAGGTACACAATATCACCCTTGACCTTTGTGATGCAAGCATATAACATCAAAAAAATGTTAACTAAATATATAATCTTCAATATAAAATGCTACAAACCTATTTTCTGTCCAATGCAAATACTTTCTCCAAATATGTGGGATTCCAAACAGTTATTACTTCTTAATCCAATAATGACCAGAGAGTTATCACACACTACAATATAACGTGATTTCCTGTTATTCCATTTCCAAAGTTCAATTTTAGAAACACAACCACCGACGTGTATCCAGTCACGAGAGCGGCCAATCGCGTGCCTAGGCGAGACGCTTCAAAATTAGAAATATTTTGGTTTAGCGATGGAGTAAAAACAATACACAGAGGAAGCAGTTGGTCTGAGAGAAAAAAAAAAGGTCGGTCTTGTGTTTTCGAGAGTGCAGGAGGCTCTCGCGGCTCGGGCAAGAAAACAACCCAGTGAGACATGAACAAAGTGCAGTGGCGGAGGATATTGAAGTGGAGTTGTTCGCTCGTAATCACTGCTTTCATAACCTGCCTCCGTATGATCTGTCTCAATATGTAGGATTAGTATTAGATAATGTATTTTCAGACAGATTT
>OMNZ01090972.1:23948-38007 GCA_900303255.1 Lesueurigobius sanzi | reverse complement strand
TTTAAGTAACTTGCCCAACACTGGGTGACACCCACGCATTTCCTTAGAGCTTTTTGTTTATTTCCATTTTATTTGGCCCGAGCCAATACGTGGTTTCCTATTCTTCTTCTTATTTTTTTTAGGCCTCCGAGATCGCATTTCTGATCCGCTGAACGGTGACGAAAAGTCACCAACATTGCCAGACGCGGTCAGGATGCCAAAAAATTTGATAAATTGGGCGATTCCCACATGCCCATAATAAAATGGCTCCAGAGCGCCCCCTCAAAATTGACCCTATGGCAGTTGGGACACCTGTTTTTTGGCGTAGGCTCATGACATTCGGTACAGTGATAGGACATGTCAGGCCAAACCAAAAACTTAATTGGAGCGCCATGCCCCCACGCACAGGAAGTCCGCCATATTGGATTGAAATCGAAAATCAATTTTTACCAATTTTACATTTTAACAAACTAGTCCCTGGTTTTTAATCAGAATGAGCTCAAACTTGCCACACTGCATATAAACATATAAAGTGTGCCTCAGTCTCTGATTATATCTCTAATATACTGTATAAATTGTCCCTCAGTCTCTGATTATACCCCTATAATGATCTCGATGCCGGGTCACCCTCTGGCTTCTGACTCAGTCCGACCCTGCTTAGCTTCCCTGCTTTGTCCCAGTCTTATTATCACTGCTCTTGCCTCAAACTTGCTTCACACACTCTGCTTTCATGGGAAATTCACCACACAGGGACGTTTTCTCAGAGGAGATTTTGGAGATCTTGTTTAGTCTTTTAACAATCTAGTCATTTGTAAATAAATATGACAGTTCAATGTTTGCCTTGTTTTTTAAGGTTTAAAACGTAATAATAAGTATTACTAGTGAGACCTGCAGGTTAGACCTATTATAGCTCAGTTGGTAGCACACTGGTTTTGCACACCCGCTGTCCGGTCCCAGAATGCACTCATTAACTGGCCAACACTACTGGGGTCTATCTATACCTTGAAAATTTTAGTTTTGATGATTTGTATGAAACTTTGCAGGTATATTAGTCATGATCAACCAAAAAAAATATTATATTACACACATGTCATATTTTGAATTATGTGGGCGTGGCTGCAAGTGAGAATGATGGAGGGGCGAGAGTGAGGCCGGAAGGAGAGCGAGGCAGGGGCGAGAGCAAGGCCGGGACGAGAGCGAGTCTGGGGGCGGTCGCAAGGCAGGGAGTTGCGACACAGGGCGAGGGCCACCATCGCCGCTTGTGGCTTTAATTTTCTTTGTTCTTGACCCAGTGAACAGTGAAAATCCCAGCTCCCAGGAAGTACTCACAAAAAGAGGAAATACTTACACAACAAAAGTGGGCGATGCTCAGTAAGTGGATAAGAATGAAACTGAACTTAACTCTCCATGACCCCCTTAGACACACTCATGCAAGCAATTGTGGCCGTTGGGCAGGATGTAACCTGGAATATAACTAAAAAGTATACTGTATGTATCAACTATAAACTCCTATAAAATAACCTAAAACTTCCATTCACATTCATCCAATATAGGGGCAGCGTAGAGTCACCATTTCACTAAACATAAGGTAAAACTTTGACATAAAACTCCATTCATCAATCCTGCAACCTTCTTGCTTAGAGACTACAGTGTTTATCACCCCATTGCGCTCTTCTCCACAACTTTGTCTAATGAGCTACATCTGGACCGCAGCAAAACCACATGTTGAATACACATGTGCATTCCAAAATAGCAGGGCAAATAATAACATTTAAAGTATGCAACCTTTAAATAAAATGCTGTTTGTGGGTCATGAAAGTGACTGAAGAAATAGGGCGTATATAAAATGTAAAGAGTGTGGTTCAGAATGAGCAGCCAAACCTTTTACCAGTTTTGGCTCAATACTTGGATTACGTCTTCTGCCAAATGTGCTTTTTTTTTTCAAACCAAAAGTAATGGAGGCCATAAGAAGGGCTGAAAACCAAAGGCTTTGATGAATTGTTTGGGTTGCTGTATTTGAGAATGACTCAGCGCACTTACTGAATAACTCTAGTTGGACTTCAGTCATTATACAGTAGGTTTGTTACAGGATGAATCAATGATATTTTTTACTGTGATACATTATATTATGCAGCCAGTTCTCAAGGAAGAGCAGGTCTGTGTTTTCAGCTGTAACCAGAGGAAACTGACCCTATGCAAATTCCAAAAACTGAACACTGAACCTGAACTTGAACATTATGGATGTTGGTGGGCACACATACTGTACATTAGCTCAGACAAGACCAAAATGTCAAAAATGATGTCTTTGTGTGAATTTCCTTAAATATAATTTGACTATTATCTGCCACTCACAGTGTTTAGTCAAATCACTAGGAGCTTGTTCTCTGACTGTGAGTAATAGACACACCTGAAGCATTCAGAGTCAATAGATTGTAAGAGTGGTGCTGCTTGTCTAATGGACAGCCTACAGTGTTGTTACTCCATCATTCTTTGGCCCAGTGGCTCCAAACACAGCTGCTCTGGTGCCGAAGCTCTAGAGTGCAAACTGCAGGCTAATGGGCCACATTGTTGTTTGTGTGGAGGAGTGTTTAGTGAGGTGTACAGGATGCACCTACATCCATCATAGAGTCACAAGCTTTGATCTTAGTCTTCGGACAAAAATGTCATTTCGTTTTTGTCCAGATTTGGTCAAACAATTCTCATTTTTGTCAAGTCGACAAATATTTGATGTAAATGTAAACTTTACATTCAGTTTATTGTATTCAAACATATTTAATCATATTCACTGTTTCATGGAGCTTCTCCCACTTAGAGCTTCTCTTAAATGATGGCTCTTTCACTAAAGCTTATATGTTTTAGTCCCTTTTATAAATGTACACTGCGTTTTATTTTTTGAGGACAATATAGATTTTAGTCATATTTTATGTTTGATTAACAACTTTTAATTTCATTTTCAGCAAAAGGGAATCTTATTTGTTTAGTGCTTTTCATATCTAAAGACACTAGTCATCGAAGTACATTCACTCCTTGCTGGGGATGTGGTAAACTACATTTTAAAGCCACAGATGCATATTGCATATAAAAAATACATTAGTGTTCAGTGTGGGGCAAAGTAGGTAGCATATACATTAATGCAGTGATTACCAAAGTGGGGTCCGGGGCCCCTGGGTGTCCTCAGAGGCACTACAGTGGGGCCTTCAAAGTTTTTCTACATCAATTACAGAAAAATAAGTTACGTTTTAATTAACTTCATGTGTGTATTAATCATAATAAGGATTTAGCCTATACACTGTAAAAACTGATCTAAAAACTATAGTTTTATCTTGATTGATAGTTAATAATTTGATAATTTGACCTTCATTTGAGCAGGTCAGCAACATTTAAAGTCTTTCTGCACAGAAGACACATAAGAAAAAAGCATATCATTAAGCATGATCATAAGAGGAAGTCTATTATGTTATTGAAATGATGTACAGAAGAAAGGGGTGGGTTATATAAGTGTTTACTTCCCCCCACTCCTTTTCAGATGGATTATATTTCCTCATTCAAGGTGGACGAGATTTAATACTGTAAATGTTGTTTGTTTTGTTTTATGTATTTTCATTTTATTTTATTAATTTGTCTTTATTTTATTTGTTGTATCGTCTGAATAAAATTCATTCACTCATTCATTCATATATTATTACTCCTAAAATTATTATACTTAAAAATTTGTAAATAAATAATTTTGAATGTATTTTATAGCCCAGCATCACAAAACAAATTTGCCTCAGAGGGCAAAGTTCATTCAAAGAAGAATAAAAATCAGATTTGTTTTAATGGCATTAGTCAGAATTACAAATTACGGTAAAATATTCTAAATTCAGAAATTTTAACATGTTAAGATAATTTTTTGCAGTGTAGTTACTATTATGTCCAATGTATATGTAAATCTGTGTGAAAATAGTGAAGAATTGTTGGATAAATAAAGGGGGCCTGGACCTACTGGACTTTGGGAAGGGCTGTATTCATGTAAAAGCAGTGCAGTAGTAAACGTCTAATACAGGACATTTTACATGTATCACATTATTTTGTCTATGACGTCTTATTCCATAGTAAGGACCTTACTTTATCTTACTCATATATATAATATGGTTGGTGGTCTTGCATGAGTGCAGCAAAACGGTACTAATGAGAGTACTATCCATAAGCCTTCATTTTCATACTAACAAGCACCGGAGAAAAGATATGACAGTACGTGGTCTAAATTAAAACCTGCTGCTAAAACCAAAAGACTTATTCCCATTTAAAGCTCAATGGATTCAGAGGAGAGAAAAATAGACCAGAAGACAGAGGAACTGACTGATTTGAGAAGAGAAAGGCTGCAACAGTGTGTTACATCTGGGCTAAAGGGGGCCGCCAAGAACGAACAATCCAGCCTTTCTTATTATTGGAGGCTAAAGACGTGGACAGGAAGGCAGCAGTGCACCATGGGAGTTCTGAGGCTTTTAATTGAACATGAAAAGGGGCTTGGATTTGAGCCTGGAAGTCTAAAACACAGAAAGATACAGTGTAGGGAGTTGAGCAAAGCCGAATAGGAGAGTGCTTATTTGATATGGAGCAATACCAACAAAGGCAGTCTGTGATTGGCAGAGAAATGTGTTAAAACAGATAAATGAAACGGCGCTGACCAAAGCCACATGGCAGGTGTAAAACTGGGGAGCCAAGTTCACTGCCAGATTTGTGAATAGATTTCCAAGCAATGGCCTACTGGTGCGCCAAGTCTGACAAACAGCAAACAACACCACGGCCCAAGCACAATTGTTCCGAGTCGTGTGATGGATTGCCTTTTCTGCATCGTTTCATGTTGGACTGCTATAAAACATGTGACACGAATGGACCAATGGGCTGTAATTACTTTGGGTTGTTCAGCAGTTATGTCATTGAAAGGATGCATTTGATTTTAATTCTTTCTTCTATGTGTTATTAGCGGGAGTAGAAGGCACATGCTTTTACATAATCAGACATAATTGTACACATCTAACAGTGAAACTTGTATACAACTAATGCCAAATGAATGCCCAGAAATATCATTCTACGTACACATAAGTGACATTCTAACACACCTTATGTGTCATTTTGGGAGCTCTGTGATGAACAGAACTGAAATAATAATAATAATATATATAACATATAATAATATGACGATCAAAACTCTTGTATGGTAAACTGTCATGTAATAAACCATCATATGGCTTGAATTCCCTCTCGTGTTCGTTCTACAGCAGTACAAATGTGGTTGTTTTGTAGCCATCCCGCCACCCCCTTGGTGGTTTTGTGAACAGTAAAACTATATTTACCTTACACAAGTCCTTTGACCCGGAAATGTAAGTATCAGAAGTGTGACAGGCTCAAGTGGCACATGTTTAATATACCTCCGTTTCTAGAAAAAAAACAGTGATTTTGATGAAAACCAGCCTCTGTGTAGCTTGGGATTTCTCAGGGACCGATGCATGTAGATGTGGCAATGTGACTGGTGGTGTAACTCATTATATAATTTAAAAAGAATACCAATAACGCCAGGCGTAAAACCCCAAAAGTTTAAAGTTTAAATTAACCAAAAAGGACGCACAGGTTAGTTTAAAATTACTGGCAATTGATGTACAAAAGATGTCCATAATTTATTAAGTTAAGTTATTTTAAATAGTCGTCAGTTCATACTTTCAGGTTTCAATTAAAAGTCTCCAGGTTTACACAGTCCACATTTTTACCGATGACCATGCGATGGTGAATGGTGCCTGAATGGTCCCAGCCGCACTCAGCACCACGCCCCACGCCCCACAAACCTGTACCATATTATGACAAACCTGTACCATATTATGACAAACCTGTACCATATTATGACAAACCTGTACCATATTATGACAAACCCGTACCATATTATGGAACAGGTTTGAGCACCTTACACATACCGAATAGCGACGCGTCACACTCTACAAGGCAGCCGCAGCCCCCAGACCCTGGACCTGGTCCAGCTATATGCCCTCGGCCCAGTATCAGCGTGCTACAAGACAGCATGAGCTTACCATTTTACACTGATTTAACAAGACACGCTTACCAGTAATGCTGTGACTTTCCTACGAAGTTGCTGGCTTTACGCCTTTAGCCGCAGGCTTGACGCTCCTACACAACGAGCAACAACAAACAAGCCGCTTAGCGTACTAGGCTACTCGGGTCCTGGATCAGCGGATGAGACGTGCGAAAGAGAAGAGACAGGTGAAGCGCAAATGGGCTCCTTTTATACCGAGTTCCCTACGTCCAATTGGGTAAATGCAGGAGCGTTTTACTCCACCTCACTACACAAAAATAAATGGTTTTCACCCACTGAGGGCTTAGAGTCTCCCCTTTCAAATGAGCCATAGTATGTGTCCATAGCCATAACATACAATATGCTGTGGTGCTACAAAAATCATCAAAAATGGTTTAGATTGCTGGCGCTCTACGGCTAAGTTCCAAAAACGCGGCACTCAATGTGTTAATAAAAGTTATTAGTAAATAAATGTGTAAAAAATCTAATTTCACCTTGTCTTTTGGATTTCAAAACTCAATATATCAGGCTAGCAATTACATATTGAACAAACCTTCAAAATATTGTTAAGTCCCAGACTGGAAAGTTTGGAGTCTGTAGCAGCTAAGTGTAGATGGAGATGTTGATAAACATTTTGAGGAAATGGTCATTGAAGTTACAATTTCCCATAAAGGTCTACGGAGAAACATTGAATCAGTGCAATAATTACACTCCTTATTGTAAAGATTAGGTAATTTATCTGTTTACTGATCAAACGATTGAGCAAACTGGCCTAAAATCTGAAAAGAGGTAGAGTTTTGCCTGCAGCGTGCCCCCCTTAAATCCCACGTCTCGCACATTTCTGAAGTTTGCATGTTTGAGGAATGCAAGTGTTTACTGTCTTTAATGTCTTAGACTTGCAGCAAAAATGTGAACAAATTCTGCCATAATTTATGCCTCAACTCCAGTGCACTTTCTTCTTATTCTCCTTCCCTGTGCATGGTTCCATTAAGCCACACAACAGATAGGGGCACCTTTAACTGCAAAGCTTCATATTAGATTGCGTTTTGGTCTGGTGGGCTCAATTTTCCAACCCTAATAAGGCTATGGGAAAGTCAGAGCAATTTCTATCACCAAACACTTTCTTATTATTGCCTGATTGAAATGAGTCACGCACATATACAGATAAAAGTGTCTGGGTCCAAATGGGTATTTCACATGGAAGCGTCAGCTGTTTGTCGAATCGTATATATATGATAAATTGCGAGGGATTTAGCCGGCAGCATTACCACTCACACACTGAAGGTCACTTTGCAAAGCGGAGGGCCGGGCAGGACACAGGAAATAGCAAAGAAATTACAGTGAATTTTGTCCGAGTCACAACAACATCTGTGTACATTCTGAGCCCAGTGCATGTTGGACTTGACTTGATAAAGATCACGTCTGCTCTCATAATCCTTGCTTAAATACTTAGCAGAAATGAAATGTTGTGTGGAAATCAATACGCCGCCCACACCACGTCCTTCACTTAAAATAACTTGCTTGTGTAGCTGAGATTTAACCACAGTTTTCTCTTTCTTGGTGCTTACGCGCACGTCAACAAAGGAAATGGAGTGATCACTGGTTGATATCTGCACTGAAGGCTAAGAACAGTGTTTTGTATCAGATGATAGGTGCACATCCCACTTCCAATCTTGCACAAAAAGAAAGGGAATCAAAAAGCCTCATCAACCTGCTGAAAAGAGAGCTTGTTGCTCATAGGACAGAGGCTGAAGTGTACGACAATAGGCCAAGGGGCGACCTGTAGATGGATGGATTTACACTTTGATATTGGAGCCAGTATCAATACTCATATTAAAATATCAATACATAAAATAAAGATGTATTACTGCTGACCCCGTGACCCGGCAACGAATAATATACAGAAGAAAATGGATGGATTCATATGTTTTAAATCAAATGTGTACAATTTAATGATTGATTTTTTATTTTATTTTTCTGCAAATTTTAAAATCTTAGATCAGAGTTTTGTACATAGAAATTACTTTTGCTAACTTCTGACTGATATGTTTGTGCAGGTGAGCAGCACTAGTGATTTCTTGCCCAGGTATTACTTGGTATCGGGTCGAATCTAAAGTCACTGGTATGGCCCATCCCTAGCGACCTGAGTAAGTTGATAATGTATCAGCAGATAATGCCCGTGGAAGTGTTTTTGAATAGCTTCACCTTTGTGAAGGGGTCATTTTAGAAAGAAAAGTTGATGGTTTCGTACTACTCAGTCTCACTCCTTTCTCCCTGCTTTAATCTGGTTGGCATGGTAACAGGCATAGACACTCTGCCTGTTCGTGTGTCACATCCTGTGCTCAAGGATCGACGAAAACATGACAAAAAATGTGGTGAAAGTTTAGTCTAATGTGTCATATTGAGGGTCCTTCGATGGCAAATACTGTGATTTGTGAAATGTGCTGGATCGTGTCCCCTTTTTGTCTCAGCCAGGCTCATACAGATTGAATTAAGAAAAAGGGGGTTGACAGTGCCTTGCTTAAGGGCATGATGACAGTGATGCATATGACAAAGAAGTCAATGAAGCCTCACATTTCTTTCATCGCTTTTTTGGTGTTGTCATAGAGATATTAGAGTAAAATTATGAGAATATGTGGCATTAGTGAGTGTGCAAACTAATAAAAAAGGTTTTAAATTAAGATATTATCTTAAGTTCAGGAGCTTAAGCTTCTCCGCTCTCTCTCTTCAGGTTGCCACCCTATTTAAGCCGGACATTCACCCACCTCATCCTCTCCTCCCACCCTCTTTTAATGCCTTCTCTTTCAGGTGACAGGAGGACGCAGGCCCAGGAGCCAACCCTGATCGAAGCCCCCAAACTGCATCTTATTCGTGTGTCATTCATCACGGATGTTATTGTTACTCCATGCATTATGCCTTTGCTTGACACAAAACAAGGAAGGCACATTCTTGCAAATAAAAAAATAATAATGTCTGATCAGAGGAGATTCTAACAGCAGCTTCACGTGGTGTAACAAAGCCCAAGCAACACTTTTGTGCCTAACAATTACAGAGTACTGTCAGTTCTGCAACACTCCGATGTCATCCTCATGCAGCGTGAAGTGGAGTTAGCACCTCCAATTTCCCGGCAGCCACTGAGAGGAGCAAATTCAAAGTGACATACAGAAGATAGGTGCACTCACCGATGGCAATAGGTGAAATGTTAACTCTATATACATTTTGTTTTTACAAGCAAACCCACATATAAGTACTTATATTGATGTAATATACAAATTAGATAATGCATTTAATCTGTATTTTATATGGGCGGGGGGAGGGCTGCAGAATATAATCTTTTGAACTGCAGTATTGTTAAAACAGAGACAGATGTTGGTTATATATGCCGCATTCATGTGAACTGGGGAACTCGTTTTCCCCAGATCGAAGCCCGTTGTTCCCAGTTGGTTTGTGTTCATGTGCTTTCTATGTCGTAAAGTGGGGATTTTGAGTTCACCAGATAAAAAGGGTCTTTTATCACTAAATAGCGTTCAACATAATAACTATTTACATCTGGTGTTAGCATCGCAAAAGCTAAACTTTGAATTGTTTATTTTATAAAATATCACTTTTGCTAGCATTCATGTCAGACATTTCTCTTGCTAATATGTTGCTCCGAGGACAATGGTAGCTCACAGTAAACCTGCGAAAGTAGCAGTGTTTAATCCAAAAGCTCGTATTTATCAATAAATTAACAAATCAGCTTATTCCCGCGTCAGATGCGGAAGTCGGGAAGCTTGATTTGACCCCAGTTCCCCAGTTGTTTCCCCCAGTTGCGCGAGCATTCATGTGCATTTTCCAACTGGGAAAAACCTTTTCTCCAGTTCCCGAGGTCCACATGACCGCGACAGCATCACAGTCCCGCCCATCGTGGCTGCTGCCGGAAGTAAAAATCCCATTCAAATTATTGCATAGACTTTTAAAAAAAAAATGAATATCAAATGTTTAGAATGATAGCAGCTAATCAGCTACGTGGAGACTTATGGGCATAAAACACACAATAATACATTTAAGTTGCATCCAAAACATTGTAAACCAAAACTTATAAAAGCATTTTGCTGTGTTTTCAAGTATTTGGTATTTTCTTGCTTGTAAAATATCTGCGCGATGGCTAGCAGTTAGCACGTAGCTGATTAGCCTCCATCAAGAGCTTTTAAACTCTTACAATTAGAATTTTTCGAAAAGTCTATGGAGATTTTGAATGAGATTCTTAATTCCTGGAACCAGAAAGAGCCTGGATATGGGTGGGACTATGGTGCTCCCCTTTCACTGCTTACATCATCAGTGACATCAACTGGAGGCAGGAAGTGAGCAAGATTAAACTAAAACTAGTGTAAATAAGTGTAAAACAACAAGTAAAAAATGTTGTCCTGTTGTGGCTTGACACTATAAAATAAGGTTTTGTCTGATATTCCCAACAAACATTTAGACATTTGTTTATTGTTACTATGACAGCAGCTACAAAGGAAATATATAGGGATCTAGCTTCTTGCATCCAGCTAAGCCCCAAATGTTTAGAAACAATGAAAGGGTCTAGACACCCACAGCTGGTGGGTCGGGACCCAAAAGTGGATTGCGTAATCATTTTTGGTGGTCGGGCCTTTCCTGGGCAACATTGTCGGATGGTCCTATAGGCTCTGACTTGAGTTACGAGCCATCACTGACATGCCTTTATTTAAAGCTAAATTGAAAACTCACCTGTTTAGAGTTACATTTACCTGTTAAATTGCACTCAAATATTGGTACTTTATGTTTTATAATGATTGTTGTTGTTTTTTCTGTATCTGAAATGTTTGTTTTGCACTAATGGAAAGCACTTTGGTTCAGCAGCTACAAATAAAGGTTGGTTGATTTTTTAAAAACATTTATCTGTTAAAAACTCACCTCACAATCCTGAGTCTGTTAGAATGAGTTATTTTCGTCATCATCATCTTGGCTTTATTGGATTATTTCATGTTTATTCAACCATGTGTATTTTACGTTATTTATATGCTAAATTGAATTCTTCGTTGGGTCACGGCTTGGCATTATGGCTTGATGAAGGGTCCTGACACGCCACACCAGTTGAAAATCACTGGTTCTAATGTGCACTTTTACTTTTAAGTGTCGGACCATTTGTCTTTGAGCACTTATAAGGCTGACCTTCCCTGCCTCTTTCTGTCTCGTCCCAAGGTGACGCTGCTTTGAATACGCCTCTACTCACATGACTTCATCTTCCGCTCTTCGCTGTCACAAAGATGAAGTTCTGCCCGCTGCACAGCTGTTACTAACACATTGTCTCTGCCCACGTCTTTCCTGAGGGCTCTTCTATCACTTCCCCAACTCTGTCTTCCTTCTGATTTCCGGCGTCAATCTGTCCCCAAATAGCACCCAAGCAATAAAAAGATAAATTGGAAAGATTACTTAGATTATTTCCTCAGGATATGAAACACATTTTTGATGAAAACCACTGACAATATTTTGGTTGGCGTTTTCCCATCATGCCACTTTGTGATCCAGTGAAATGTACACCGCTCGAGGAAGGGGATAAAGTGCGGCCTTTTAGGAGCTGGTGGATGTGCATCATTCGCTAACTTCATTAACACTAATGGAATGTTAATGGGAGGCTTTGTACCAAGTGGTAAACAGCAGTGGACGTTGTGGTGGGGTTGACAATACATGGAATCTCTTTACAACTTAAAGTTTCACCCGCAAATAAAATACAAAGCGTTTATTTCATTGGATATGTTTTTATTGGTTGGAAAAAAAATACCTACAATAACAGCCAACGGACTCTCCTCGGACTTCAACTTTGGAAGAGGCGGGACATTCCCAGCGCGTCTCCATGATACTGTGCTTACATATCCATAAATTAAGATAAAATGCATTAGATCCTCCTTGAAGTGCTTTGTTTTGACAGCCCAATAGGAGGATCTTTGGTGACGTCATCGCCTGTTTATGTTTCGGAGCCTAGTAGTTCAATTGTTTTGCACGTTTGGAGGAGGATTAAGCGAAGATGGTTCACTATTGCTGTGTGGTCAATTGTTGGGCACCTGATAACAAGTTTTTTCGAATTACCTCCGAAAAGGACTGTGAAAAACGAAAGAAATTGTTGTGGCCAATCAGGAAATTAAACACGGACGCGCCGAAGAAAGCCTGCAACTGACAGAGTTTGTGAGGCTCATTTATTTATTCCTCATATATTTGTTATTTAGAGAAGATCGCAGCTTTCCGTATCGAGATTTCCTTGAAACAAAATGATCGTATGCCTCCAGACTTTTGAAAACTTAATTTCTCATGTGTACAGGGTCCAGGGCTTTCTATAGAGCTTTGGAACGTGATGTCATGTAATGGGGCGTGGCCAGCAGATTGTGTGGATGTGTATGTCCAAACAACAAACTGCTCAGGAGAGTTGGGGCCTGTTGTGTAGTTGTCTGCCATGTTAGAACGCACCATCTACGAGGGAATAATATTGAAAATGGTTTCAATAATGTTTTCGTTGTTTTGTGGCCCTGAAAAATGGTGGCAAAACTCCCTTAATGCATTGCACTGTGACATCAGTTCCAAAGCTCTATAGGAAAAAAAGTCTCCTTAAACCTCCTCCGGTCTTCAGATTAAAAGTGCTTATATATTGGGGATTTCGCCCGTTAACTCTTTTCGAAGTGTTTGTCGCCTCTGTACAGCCCGCCATTGAGTTTGTTTTCTGCCACCCAACCACCCCAAAAATGATGTCAACAAAGATCTTCCTATAGCAATGTTGGTTTCTAGCTAATTATTAGAAGTAACAGTAACATAAAGCCAGCGCTGGCTCCAGAACAAACTGACTAAGGGTGCATTTGTGTTTCATAGGGGTGCAAATAGACACCCTTGCCATTAAAATACATTGTGATGCCACTAAAACTGAGCGTGCAAAGTTTTTAAAATGAGGTTGCAATGCACCCTTTTGCACCCCTGTAGATCCGCGCCTGCATAAAGCTAACCTGGAATGATCGACAGTGTGCCTTTACATAATAGAGGCCTATAGTGGTCCTGAGCGCAAGAGGAAAGTCGTGTGAAAATGTCCCCAGAGTTCTAGAAAGAATATTTGATGATATGATATTAAGGATACAGAAGGTTATTGCAGAATTAGTTATGAGGCATACTTCAGATACATGCTCGCTCCAGGTCGTCTGTGTGGCCTTCTCCAATGGGACACGCCTGGAACAGCTCTCCAGGGAGGCGGCCAGGAGGGATCCCAAACAGATGCCCAAGCTCGTCTCGAGAGAGAGGAGCATTCTCTTCCCGTTCAGCTCCTCCTTTCATGACAACAGACAGATGCATCCATCACTAAGCACAAACTTGGAGGTGCTTCACAGACACATTTCTTATTAAATATTATGTTGGGGACGGGAGAGATTGTCTTGTGCCTTGTCCACCACAGGGCAGATGGCTTGGCTCTGATATTATAAGAGACAGCAGATTTATGACACCAAGAAGACGACCACTGACAACTTGTGAAAGATTCCTAATAACTCTGAAACGAATGTGTTCAGTGCAAAAAAGCGATATTGATAAGTTAAAATTACAAATGAAAAATCTGCCAGTGGACCAAATATTTTTGAGTATATGTTGTCTTCAGGAGTAAGGCTTAGAGTCCCCGCTGTCGACTGATTTAAGCAGATTTAAAAACTCTTTTGTCTGAGTTTCGATTGAGCTGTTGAACAAAGTCATATAGATTAAGCATAGTGGGCCAATCTATGACACAGACATCAATGGACAATAGACAGGTTTTGTTTTATTTACTGCATTTTGTATCCAGTATACAGTGTATCATCCATTGTATGCATTTGTGAATTGGACTCTTATGTGCGTTGGGTAGCTGCAGCATGGATCATATGTCCCACCTCTAGGACAATAAAGTTTATCTTGAATCTTGAATTGTATTATCTAATTTTAAGTGTAATGAGATGTTTGTTTTTTTAAATCCAAAACACTTGTCTCACTGGCAGATTTTGTTTC
>OMNZ01090970.1:0-10677 GCA_900303255.1 Lesueurigobius sanzi | reverse complement strand
TTAGTGCTGTCAATTCATTCATTATTTTACAGATTAATCACATTTTATATATACAGTTGTGCTCATAGGTTTACATGATCAGCAATAGCTGCAAGAAATAGTTCAGGAGCAAAGAAAAACCCACAAATAACTTCAGCTAAAAATACAGGACTCTCTGAAAAAAGTGGTGCTAGTGTCACAGTGCACAATATAGCGGGGCAGGACTTTAGCTAAACGAGGCAGAATCCTGCACTATGTGACCAGTTAATTAAGTTTAGCATTTTGCATGGTGATAGTTATGGACACAAGGTTTTCAAAAATCATCACAAGCAAGTTGAGATCACCCCCTAGAAGCTGCACAAAATACAATATGGCCGCAAATAAAAAGTGAATAGTGTACTGTGGCTCCCATTTCCTCTAGAACAGAGATCTCCAACCAGTAGCTCGCCAGCCCTTTTCAAGTAGCTCACCAAAGGCTTTCTACATTTGTACATACACTTGATTTGTCCAATTATGTATATGCTTTTTTTTTGTTCTGAACAAAAAAATCTCCAAACATTAGCCAAGTAATAAGTGGTAAATACTGTAATTTTCTTTTTATTGTGTTGAATTATCATCTTGGCAGTTCTCTTTGAAACTCAAATAGCTCACTGCCATTTTGGTTTCACAAAAGTAGCTCACTGGGTTGAAAAGGTTGGAGACCCCGCTCTAGAACCATATGTAATACCACCTTTCCAATTTTGGCGCGAGAATTCCATTTATGAGGTCAATTTGCTTTTCCATGGTTTATTTGAAGGGCATTGGTTATTTTCAAGGGGATTTGGGACTAAAAATGAAGTGTAAAAAGGTGTATCCTCCTGTACTTACGTATAATGTTGGGTTTTAAACCCACCTTTCTGGGATTTCAACACATTAATATAATTCTTAGTGGGACAGGGATAGCAAAGTGTGCAAATCCTGGAAAAGGTGCATATGATAACATATGATCAAGTGCATGATACAATGTTTTGCCCCAAATCCCCTTGAAAATAACCAATGCCCTTCAAATAAACCTTAGAAACCCAAATTCACCTCATAAATGGAGTTCTCCCCCCAAAACATCAGAAAAGTGGTATTACATATGGTTCTAGAGGAAATGGGAGCCACAGCACACTATTCACTGTACACAGCCATATTGGATTTTGCGCAAGCAGCCTCTAGGGGATTCTTGAAAACCTTGTGTCCATAACTATCACCATGCAACATTTCATTAACTGGTCACAAAGTGCATGATTCTTTTGTGTTATCATCCATATTCTCTGAAAAATGGCCAATAAACAATCAAACATTCTGCCAGGGAATGTAAACTTATGAGCACAACTGTATATTGCCCACGTCTCAGTATCATGGTGTAATCCCATATCAGCACCATATCGAAACATCCCTATAAAACACTCCATTTACTTTAGCCTCTTCCTCCTGTCTAAAATAACTTCATACATGTTTGCTGTTGTCAGGCATCGGTCGTATCCAGGCCAAGTCTCTGGGGAACTTGTCGTGTCTGACGCAGGAGGAGCTGCCCCTGCCCGGGGGCTGGACCGTGGACTGGACCATCAGGGGCAGGAAGTACTACATCGACATGAACACCAACACCACTCACTGGAGCCACCCGCTGGAGCGAGAGGGGCTGCCTCCGGGCTGGGAGAAGGTGGAGTCCGCAGAGTTCGGAGTTTACTACGTTCACCACAACACCAAGAGCGCGCAGTACAGGCATCCGTGTGCTCCCAGGTGTGTTCAGAATGGGTTTGTTTAGTCCAAGGAAATATTTGGGCAGAGTTTTAGTCAAAGTAATGTTTTTGAATAAAATGAGACTAAAGCTAAAGTAAAACTAGGTAATGAGACTCAAACTATCACTCAAATCAAAAAGCCAAAAGAGTCATACCAATTTATTCTTATTTTTAGACGATGGGGGACCAACATAGTCTCTTTTATTGATGGGAAACACTGAAAATTAACACTGATGGCTTTGCCCTCAATATGCTGTTTTTAAGTCTGTTTTCATACAATATGCCCACTTTAAATGAGCTCCTCTATAACCCCATCTCTCTCTCTCTTCCTCTCAGTGTTCCTCGCTACGATCAGCCGCCGCCCCTCCCTCCCCCGGTCACGTACCAGCCCCTCCCTCCAGAGCGCGCTCAGCCCGTCCTGGTCCCGGCGAACCCCTACCACGCGGCCGAGATCCCGGACTGGCTCCAGGTCTACGCAAGGGCCCCCGTCAAGTCAGTCCCTCCACAGTCTGAACACAACGCAAAGACATGAGATAATGATATGTGCTTCAACCCAGTATGTTCCATTCAATTTAAACAAAAAATTGTGAGGGGAAAATATCCGCTTTTCATGCAGTTTTGTATCTAGTTTGGTCCCTGAAGTGGAGACACTGCAGGCAAAACCTTTTTTTGGGACAGTTTGCTCTTAACACGCAGTTGTGCTCAGAAGTTTACAGTTTATGTGTTATGAATGATAACACAAAAACCTTTATTTCTCTCCTGGTTAGTGGTTTGTGTGAAGCCATTTATCGTCAAAAAACCTTTTTGTTTACGCTTTTCAACTAGAAACTAGCCAAATGTCCCTGATCAAAAGTTTAACTATTGTGCACCTGGAAACAAACATCAATTTTGTCAGAGAGTCCTGTATTTCAGCTGAAGTGAGTTTTTCTTTGCTCCTGAACAGTTTTCCTGGCAGTTGTTGAAGGTCAAATAAATGTTAGATCAAGGACATTTGAGTAGTTTCTGTTTCATTATGATTTCAAAAGAGTAAACTCAGTTCTTTGACAATAAGTGGCTTTGCACAACCACTAACCATGAGTGAAAAAAAAGGTTTTTGTGTTATCATTCATATTCTATGAAAAATTACCAAAAGATTAAAAGGGTATGTAAACTTATGAGCACAGCTATATAAACTTTCACCTGGAAACAAATAAATGACCTAATCTTTACAATAAGGAGTGTAATAATTGCACTGATTCAACGTTTCTCCATAGAACTATATGGGAAATAGTAAATTCAATTACCATTTTCTCAAAATGCATTTTTCTCACATTGAGGCGACAACATCTCCACTTTTGAAGCTCCAACAGACTCCAAACTTCCCAGTCTTTTACTTAACAATATTGTGATGATTTGTTCAAAGAAAAATCCCGCCAATGTTTTATTCCTAGCCTGATTTATCGAGTTTTGAATCAAAAAGCATGGCTAAATTTTACTTTTTCCACAAATAACTAGCTTATTAAACACAATATCCCAAATCCCCTTAGATCAAATCTTTGTAAGTAATATATCAACAAAGTAAAACCATACATTTAAATCTGGCTCTAGCAATTTCTTTTAGATTTCACAGAAAATATAGTTTTTTTTTTGCCATTCTTGCAGTTTTTTTCATACTGTATTATGTCAGTAATATAATTTTCATTACCGTGTCTCGCCTTTTTCAGCAAATTGTGTCAAGAGAAAACTTCAAAAAACACCAAATCCGGCCCTAAACAAGGCTAAAATGGAACTAACATAGGGAAGTTATAATTAAAACTCAGTCAGATGGAAGACTTTAGTGATTTGGCGATGTATTACGGCGTCTTGTGATACGGATATTGCATCACCTAACATTCTGATACGATGCATTTTAGCGATATATTGTGCAGCTCTATTTTTCTGGACACATTCTGCCATCCTCCTAATATCTCTCTCCCTCTCTCTCAGATACGACCACATCCTGAAGTGGGAGCTGTTCCAGTTGGCCGACCTGGACACGTACCAGGGCATGTTGAAGCTGCTGTTCATGAAGGAGCTGGAGCACATCGTCAAGTCGTACGAGGCCTACCGACAAGCGCTCCTGTCCGAGGTGGAGGGCCGCAAACAGAGGCAGCAGCAGTGGTACGCCGCGCAGCCGCCCAACAAGAACTACATCAACAACATGTGACCACCGGGGGGCAGCGCGTTTGCCGCAAAGAGAACCACAGCTTTGATTCGAAAGGAGCTCAACTGTGGTGTTTGGGGCGTGAACATCCCACAGACTTACGGAAAATGAGTAGTTTAAAAGAGCAACAGGGTAACTGACTGTGAACATTATGTAGTTGGAGCCACAAGGGGGCAACGTTGAGAGATGGCTATTGGTTTCTAAGGGCAACATGTGCACAAGTGAATTCTCTGGAGACCGCTCTCCTTCACATCAATAAAAAGCTACTGGCTCACGAAAAGGATATAGAATATAATATAACTTTTTTCCTCTAGGTCCTTTAAAGGCCTTTTACCTAATTTGTTTTTTTCTCAGTTAGTACATTCAATTATTGGTTGTTTGATTGTGCTTAAACTCATTCTTAACTTCCTTTTCTTAACACATTTCTAACATCAAAATTCTTCACAGGGTTGCGCTAATAAACTTTCAGGGTCACTGTCACAGAAATGCTAGACAACTAACCTGCAAGTTCATGAAACGGATACAAATGCTTAGCATTCACACTATTATTTTCACAAATGTCTTTTGGTGCACTACGAGACAAGAAATCGGGTATAAGGCTTTTAAAAAATAACCAGCCTCTAGGTTGTAGCTGCAGGATACATAATAATGACAAGGACATGTACAGCTTGTTTCTGCGTTTCGTCAAACTCCTCCTACCCATTTCGCTGTGAACTGCGTCTGAAAACACTCTGCTCAAGGGCTATTTCGCCCTTAGCCTTAGCCCTACACCACACCCCAAAATAGATTTGAGACGGCCCTTTGTCTCTCGTCGAACCTAACGGCAGAAGAAGAGCAGCGATCTCCGGAGAATTCACTCAGAAGTCACATGGTGCTCTTGTGTGCAGCCTCAGCGGGACTTTCCTGGTTCACTAAAGGTCAACAAAAAAAAAAAGACTATGCCAAAAACTTACCCCACTTCCACTAGAGGGCGATCTTCAACTGGAAAAGGTGCCTTATTATTGCTTTTTTTTTTTTTTTTTTTTTTACAGCAACACTATCAGTTCAAACCTCACCACTGTGTTCTCGGTTCTCTCGAGAATGCCTTAAGAAAATGAAAAGAAGCCACAGACTATTCACCTTTGGGCCTTGAGACTTGCCTTGATTCAAAAACCGGAACGTCGAAACACTAAATTTCAGTTTTGATGGGCGTCCGAAGAATAAGCGGTTTCAGATGACCAAAAAAAATCACTTGGATGAAGAATATACATTGCGCTTAATGTCAAAGTTTCCTGCGGTGCCATTGACGGACATGAAACGTGGATTTTTAGAGACTTTGGAGACTGAACTTTGCCAATGAATCAGAAAGCACACAGCCTGGCGAGCCTCCGGTTTTTCTTTGTGTATTTTATTCAGCGTGAGAGTCTGGTAACGCTCCATAGAGATTGGATTTCTTTCAGGACAAATCTGGACCGGGCCAATCACAGCGTCTGAAACGTCAGAACTGGCCACAGATTGTTTTTTTTTGTTTCTGTTGTAGGATGTAAATAGCATGGAATTTAAAGTAGGAGGCTGTAACATTGCAAAATGAGGGCCAATCACGTTGCAGTATTGTGGTTTAGGGTGGGATATCCAGGTGTTATGATCTTTAAGCGCAGGAGGAATCTGTTTTGACAAAATCCACCATTTCATTTTTGAAAGAACAACCGTGAGAGGTGCTTTGCAAATGCATTTTCATTTCCTGGATGTAATGACGCTTCACCCAATCAGCTCAAAGTATTCTAATGAATGTCTCCTTTCCCCAAACGGGTTTGATGGGAGCAATCCCAGATTGATATTGTGGGGAATTCGGAGAGCTACACATTATCAATTTGGTTCTTGCCATGTTTGGCAAATGAAACAAATGAAAGTGTGAATAACGTTCGAGTCAAGCTAGCTCTAGCCCCACAAGTGCCACCTTTAATAAAACTCTAGATAGGAAAGGCCATAGTAATACATTGGAACGGATGGCAAGCTCTGGCGGCCACGTTGTGATTGTCCTTTTGGAGATACAGTGCAATGTGAACCAATAGGAAATGGAACTTATTTGTATGCTTTTTAAAATAATTCTGTTCATTTCATGATTTCTTTTCTACATACTGACTGACTATGTCTAGTCTAGCAAGAAAGGTTTTTTACATTATTTGATTTTATTGTTTGATTTCATATATTTTATGTTATCATTTCTTTGAAGCAGCTAGTGCTATACGCGCAAAAAGTACAGCAATACCTCCCTATTCTCACTTCCTAAATAATGATTTTGTTTGTATGAGCACAGCGCTGAAGGAAGAAAATGGACATACAGTATATATTATATAATATTTGACCAATATTTAGTTAGTGCACTTTAGACAGTGATACAGTGGAATGAATGGTGCTAAGACTACGATTTACAATGTCTTAACTGAGACACCTGGACTTACTACCAATACAACAAATCAAAAACTATTACTGTATTTTAAATACAGATGAAAACTGTGTTCCTGTTTTTATGACTCTCTGTTTAGGCATTAGCCTCAGTGGACAATCTCAAGATTGCTGCGTTTGCCACGAATAAGAGCGTTCTGTCCGATCTACAGTTTTATTAAAGATCTTTGGCTTGACTCGATCGTTATGCACAGTAAACTCTATGCATTTATTAGTTTTAAAGATTTGCAAATTATAATAACTATAATTATCCAAACACAACATCTCATATTGCAGATGTGAAGAAATCTATTTATTCAGGACATTTCAGCCATGTGGCCTTCTTCAGCTCGTTGATTTTCTTTTCTTCGAACCATCTGCAATATGAGTGTGCGATGTTTTTGAATGTTTGATTCTTTCCTCTTCATCTGCTCCTCAAGTAAGACTTTTTTTGGTGTGCGTTTCATTTCTCCTCTTGTATTTCATAATAATTTACAGTGAATTGAACACAATGGGCATAATTTGAGCAAAGGTTTGTGCAAATCTGACCCAAAAGTTCAACAATGAAATGTGTTTCTAGACGTTTTTGATGAAAAAGTGTCATGTAACATAATTTCTCTTCAAAAATACAACTATCCAATATAATGCTATTTATTGACATTTAAAGGTGCACTAGGTAACTTTTTATCTGAAAAAACAACAACACTACAGCCACTGGGCCACTACAATGTCAAACACACACTAATATCAAAGTTTTTTCACATAAAAAGTTACATAGCCAAGATTCTTCATCTGTACTCTGTAGTTGAAGTGTTGGACATTTCGATCTTAGTCCAAAGATCTTCCTCAGCGAATAAAGACTTAAACACGTTTGTGGGTCTCTTAAGAGCAAACCAGAAGGAGGAGTTAACCTCTGAGTCCCTCCTCTCTTGATGCTAAAGGTTGGAAAACATCTTAGCCTAGCCTTCATACCTAATATGGCTTGTTACCTCTGTATTGTCTCACCCTGGGCTAAGTTCTAAGGTTGTTGATACTTCCCTATGGTCCTGCTCCTCCCTGTAGTTCAGGCTCATTAGCATCACAGTGCGGTGGTTTCGGTCTCAGTATGTTGTTATAGACTGCATCTAACTTAAACCGAAGTCCTCCATTGCGATTCATGGATGGATTCCTGGGCGGACTAACTGGGCGGAGCAGGGCAATAGGGAAGTGTCAAACCCAGGGTGAGACAATACAGAGGTAACGAGCCATATTAAGTATGAATAGGCTGAGATGTTTTCCAACCTTTAGTACCAAGAGAGGAG
Source organism: Lesueurigobius sanzi (assembly GCA_900303255.1). Lineage (NCBI taxonomy): Eukaryota > Metazoa > Chordata > Actinopteri > Gobiiformes > Gobiidae > Lesueurigobius > Lesueurigobius sanzi. The sequence continues at coordinate 3,025 of OMNZ01090970.1, read as the reverse complement.
GAAGGGTGTAAAAATGGTTACTATATTCATACAGGTTTCGTGGATACTAGTAATTTCATGATAAAAAGCATTATCCAGTTTCCCCTAGTTAGTTACCATGCTATTTCCATTCTATTCCCATGCTACAACAAAATAACACGTTTTTCGCTGCGGACTTTGAACATAACACACCTTTAACTGAACAAAATGAACCGGTCACACATTCCTCTGACTGCTTCTCTCTGGAAATCCGATCTCTATGGAGCAGTACCAGCCTTTCCAAACCCAAATATCACAAACTGTGCCTTTTTTTTTTTTTTTTTATCGTGGACTTCTCCTCCAGCAGCAGCTCGTTCGTCCCGGCAGCTTTAAAGAACAACAACAAAAACACAGCTTCAAGTGCAAATTGTAAATAAATTGGTTTGTATTTTGTGACAATCCACCAAAAAAAAATGTGCCGCGTATTTAAGTTTTGTTATTTAAAGAAAAAAGGACTCTCTTCTCACTCTCTCGGCATTACATCCTATTGTTCATATTATTCATTGTAATTAAACAGATATAAGCTACTGGAGACATTCATGTTTCGGAGTGATATTTTTGGTTTTCAATCATTTTTTTAAGCACAAAAGTAAACCGAGGTAACAGCTACAATGGAAATAAATGGGATCTAGCTTTCCGCCTCCAGCTAAGCCCCAAATGTTTACAAACAATGAAAGGGTCTATAGTTTTCTATATTTGTTTTGCTCTGAGCCATGAATACAAAGGTTGAGTACATGTGTCAGGGGTACATTTATGTATGATACAGTGGAACTAATGTGTCAACTAATAGGCTAATGCAGAGTTAGAGTTTCGCTGTTATTGTTTTCTTCCACAATTTTCGGCAGATGTTTGGTGAATGGTGCAACAGCTGATGCGTTCAGACGTGTAGCTCAGTTTATTTAAGTCACAATTCTGTTACAACACCAGACAAGCAATGCTCTGTTTGAGAACAATGTTTTTGCCCATCGTAGAACTATTATTTACTATTTACTAACGAAGGGCGAGTGCTTCAGGGTCCCAGTGTGTATAGAACAGGTGCTCTTCCAGGATGTGGACAGGAATCAATAGAGATAAAGATACTGACTTGCAAAAAGTGAGTTCAAGTGTCCATGCAGTCAAAATAATATCATCCGAGGCACTCTGTTATGAAAAATCCACTGCATTGACACCTGAACTCACTTTTTGCAAGTCAGTATCTTTATCTCTATTGTTGACTATTATTATATATTTAAAATATTCATGTACCGAAGCCCCTGGATGTGATGACATCACGATCGCTCGTGTTAACCTTTCTGACATTACGTCACAAATCCTATAGACTCCGATGTCGGTGAAAACAAAAAAAAAACGAGGTGCAAGGACAATCCTTTAACTCGTCTTCAGTTCATCATGACTTCATTATGAACGTGCTTTAACAAAGTCAAAAGTCTTGTTCTTAATTTGGTCCGTTTTTATTATTAGTTCAGTGGGAGTTAGCAGTGACAGAGAGGAGCAGCTTCTGTACAAGAGAGTGAAGGGATCCACATGAAAACTTCAAGAACCAGGGAAATTTTTACAGAAATTAATTCAACTTATGTGACAGATGGCACAAAATTTAACAGAAAATCACACTTTGGCCTCCTTTAAGTTAAGTCCTGGTTTAGACCTGGTTTATGCCAGGTTTAGTCCTTGATTTGATTGGGTTTAGTCCTGGTTTAGACACGGTGTTGAGCCAGGTTAAGTTCTCTATTTTTACAGCAGGTTTAGTCTTTCATTTGATTGGGTTTAGTCCCGGTTTAGACCTGGTTTGACATGGTTTTAGACCAAATTCAGTCCTGGTTTTGACACAATTTTAGACCAGGTTTAGGCCTTGATGCAATTGGTTTAGTCCTGGTTCAGACACAGTTTTTAACCTGGTTTAGTCCTCGTTTCGACCCAATTTTAGACCAGCTTAAGGCCTTGATTTGATTGATTTGGACCTGGTTTAGTCCTGGTGTAGACACACACAATCTTTTATAACAATTATCGAAACTGATTTTGACATAGTTTGGGCTAAATTCCACCTCTTTCCCCCATTCTCTATTATTTAAATTTTTACAGTAAAGAAAGTGAAGCAATCTCATTATTTTCAAGACGTTTGGATCCAATTTATTGCATTTTAACGACATTTGAGGCCTTCATTTTGGCACAATTCATTCCATTTGGTGTAGAAGTTATGATAAAGTCATAATATTTTGTAGCCAAAGTAGTAATGGTTGCAGTGCTCTCATGAAGGTCCACATAGTGATAAGAAAAGCTCATTCCAACTCCTCGAAACAAACACAGCGCTGTACGTTCCTCTACATTTAGTCTTGACGGATGGTGATTATAGTTTTGTGGAAGACTGGAGAAGCCACTCTGCAGCAGCGCCCTGAAATTTACCAAAACCTCAAACTAAACTCTGCTAAATATGCGTGACACAGTTCAAGAGACGCAAGCCACGAAATCTGAAACTCTGAGCTGCTCCAGAGGCGAGACACTGCAGAGACACAGCAGGCAAAAGACTTTTGTTTAAATCATTTTCCTCTCTTCCCATCTCTCCTAACATATAGGAGATAAATAAATAAATGGCCTGCTCTTTAGGATTGTGAGGAGTTTAAGGAGTGGAATTATTGCACTGATTCAACGTTTCTCCTTAGAACTATATGGTACAATTTAACTTAATCTACGTTCCTACTCTCACCTATGGACCTGGTTTAGACCTTGTTTAGACCTTGTTTAGATCTGGTTCCTACTCTCACCTATGGACCTGGTTTAGACCTGGTTTAGACCTGGGTCCTCCTCTCAATGAGATTTAGCCTCTTAAGCCCGAGGGTTCCCATTTTTGCGGACTTGCCACTTTTAGAGACAATCCTATTTTAATCTATTTTTAAAAATGTGTTCACAAAAAAAGTGTATTTTTTTTCTTGGAAAAACTGTATTTTATGACCAAATATATAAATAGGATCCAAAATTTTCAATTTCATGGCAATATTACAAATTTGGATTT
>OMNZ01090968.1:0-13072 GCA_900303255.1 Lesueurigobius sanzi | reverse complement strand
TGTGCGATACCTGCTCTTTCTTCATTAGTCCTGGTTTAGACCTAGTTTAGTCCTGGTTTAGACCTGGTTTAGTTGTGATATAGTCCTGGTTTAGTTGTGGTTTAGCCCTGGTTTAGTTGTGGTTTAGACCTGGTTTAGTTGTGGTTTAGTCCTGGTTTAGTTGTGGTTTAGACCTGGTTTAGTCGTGGTTTAGTTGTGGTTTAGTCCTGGTTTAGTTGTGATATAGTCCTGGTTTAGTTGTGGTTTAGTCCTGGTTTAGACCTAGTTTAGTTGTGGTTTAGTCCTGGTTTAGTTGTGGTTTAGTCCTGGTTTAGACCTAGTTTAGTCCTGGTTTAGTTGTGGTTTAGTCCTGGTTTAGTTGTGGTTTAGACCTGGTTTAGTTGTGGTTTAGTCCTGGTTTAGACCTAGTTTAGTCCTGGTTTAGTCCTGGTTTAGTTGTGATATAGTCCTGGTTTAGTTGTGGTTTAGTCCTGGTTTAGTTGTGGTTTAGTCCTGGTTTAGTTGTGGTATAGTCCTGGTTTAGTTGTGGTATAGTCCTGGTTTAGTTGTGGTTTAGTCCTGTTTAGACCTGGTTTAGTCCTGGTTTAGTTGTGGTTTAGTTGTGGTATAGTCCTGGTTTAGTTGTGGTTTAGTCCTGGTTTAGACCTGGTTTGGTTCAAATGATTAAAATATCCTGCACATTAAACTCTTAAATACTTTTACTTTTTACTCATAAAGTACATTTTACAGTGGATACTTTTATACTTTTACTTAAAGTAAAAATGTTATCAGTTACTTTTACTTAAGTACATTTTTGGTCCTGTATCTGCACTTTTACTTAAGTAAGAATATTGAGTACTTCTTCCACCTCTGTCTGTTGCTTTGACTCTATATCACCATGTTGTTAAACTCAGACACACTATTAACCAGACGCTTCTGCAAATACATGTATCTGATCTAAAGAAGCAACTATCACTTGAAAAGAACATTTGCTCATCGGGGCATGTATGTGGAACCTACTTCCCAAACAATTTATTATAATAGAAAACCATTTCAAATTCGAAATTGTACTGAAAAAGCTTATTTCTCAATATAAATTACAGGTTTAAATAGGTTTTAACTGAGACATGTTGGTATTTGATGTTCCAAAGTGAAAATTGTTTGTAAATCAAATTTCAGTAGCACTTTAGAATACGGCCGGTAACTAGATTCAGATCACTTTATTTATCCCTCTAGGGGCAATTCATTTAGAGCAGCTCAGAAACAATTTAAAAAATACAGACAAGACAAAAGACAAAAAGACAAGGACGAAAGTGGAGCTCATCAATAAAAATAATACTTTTTTTTTTTTTAAGCACAATCTGATCGACAGCATAATGTACAATTTAAGATACGGACAGTTGGGGGAACAAAAGACTGAATAAAATTACTAGGTACCCTAGTAATTGCTATCACTAAAAACAATAATTACCCAGTAACGCTTAGGTAATTAACCCTAACCCTAATAATAATTACCTAGCAGTTAGTAGTTGCCAGAAGTTACCAGGCCATATTCTACAGTGCTACCCAAATGTCAATGAGATGTTTTTAGTTTGCATGCTGTATGATATTTTACATTTGTAAGGCTGATAATCAGTGCTAATTGTCTGATAATGTTGTAGAATGTTAATTGTACGTTTTTTTCTTATACGGACCCCAGGATGAGCAGCAGTTCTGTTGTGGCTAATGGGGAACCAAATAAATAAACAAATACACAGCCCACATTACTGCTGTGATGACCAGATCCGCAGAAATCAAAAAGTTGTTTATGGCAAAATCAACATGAACACCAAGTGCCCATTTAATACATCAACTTGGATTTATTTTATGGATCAAATGAATATTTCACATTTTGTACAAAATTATTACAAATGCCAGATACTCCCATTGGTAAACCTTCTTTTGTGCCTTCAAACACTCAACAGGACTATCCAAGTCTCCTAAAACCTCCTTGACCAATCTCACTCAAAAGCATCATCATCTCCTGAGTAATATGGTACACTGAAAATATACAAATTACAGCAGATGAGGAGCAGGTCGGCCCAATCTCTGTCAGAGACCACTTACATGTCTTCAATGTATGAACACAGTACCACATCACCGTCACCATGCAGGTTTTCTTACGCATGACACATCGTTGGCTATGATTGGTTAAGTAGATTTCAAAAATGGTCTTTACATTATGAGTGCAAATCAAAAACCAATGACTACAGGCCTGTCGAGGAGAGGGAGGGACCGATGAGCTGGAGCCTGGGTGAGGTATAAAAAGGTGGGCAGAAGCAGATGGAGGGTCATAGCTTAAGGTTTTGCTAATGTACATGCCCAGCACAGACACTAATGAGGCCGCACCGTCACTCGCGCCCAAAGCTCTGGGTAGACTCTTAACGCCCCACAAAATAACAATTCTTAATCAGTTTTTCAGTGAGAGCGCATAGTGCAAGGAAAAATATTAAACACACTTTTTAATTAAGATCCAACAAAGCAACAGATTTTATTGGGTCGTATCAAAGAGTTCCCTCACAGGATTAGCCATGACACTGGTGAAGAAGAGAGGCACTTTCACATCACTTACATTGTCGCACAGTGCTGGTGTCTGTGCGGATTTGTGTCTTCTAATTTTGGACACAGCTACATTTTTGATCAAATAGTTGAACATGCTCACGGTCACAGCGTTTTCACTTTGGAGCATGTCGTTAGCAGTTGGCACATGTACATGCAAAGCAGCAGGGGAAAGAAGGGAGCGTATGAAAGGGGGAAATGAAAGGGAATAAAATGTCAACATGTACGAGGACAAACACACATAAAGTAAGACAGGCTTTTTACGCGTTTAAAAACACCCCCGTCCTGGATCCTGTCCCCCGTCATGTCACATGTTTGCAGCAGCACCAGAGGAGTGCTCTGATTGGTGGGCCCAGCTGGCCCGTTTGCTCAGTCAGTCTCAAGGATGAGTGGCGGATGCTCGTTGTCCTCTTCTAAACGCAGGTCACTGAGGTCTTCCTCAAGCCCCGCCCCGCCCACTGCGCCCTGCTCCTCACAGTAACCTAGGTGACGGGACAAACATTACATACTTGAATACACACACAACAAAATTCTGTACTTTGCCCGACAATTTGAAATTGTTGAGTAATATATTTTTTTGAAAGAATTTAAATATCCTGCACATGTAAAACTTTAACTGGCGAACACAAATGGACACAGTATTAATAAAGGCAAAGCCAAAACAAGATTACCTTTTGTGACGGCTGCACTGTAGGTTTGGGCCACAAGTGGGCGGTCATGTGACCCTTGTTCAAGGATCTCATTAGACGGCTCAGCACTGCCATCTAACCTGAAGACATTCGATTGTGCAAAAATGGTTTTAGTTTGAGAGAAGGCACAGGCAAAACTTTTATTCCATTTTTTACTTTGATGCATATTACCTGTGCTGCTTCATTAGTGTACACTCTCCTCCCTCTTGTGGGTCCAGATTGTACAAATACAAATAGCCATCTGCTGCTGCCACAAGCAACCTGGGAATCTTCTGAATCCTGATTTCAAATAAGAAAATATAGTAGCAATACTTAAAACCATTGAAAATAACTGCTCAGTTCAAAAACCATTTTACAAACGTTTGTACAAAATACTAGGTATCCTACATGCTGGACAAAAAGCTATTACATTTAGTATCATACTTACAATACAGACACATTAAAGATTATTTAGAGCATGTGGGATATTGCGCTCAAAGCAAATTGAAACACTTCTCCATTCACTTTGCACCTTTGTGATATTTCTGCAGTAAAATGAAGACTCACACAGCTAAGGCGCAGATGTTCTTGTGTCCACAGAAAGGCAGGCGCACAGTGGCAAAGGCCCGTCCCTGGGTGAACATCTCTGTGACCTGAGAAGGCAGATACGTTGTGGACGCCATCAACATTTTGCCAAGGTACCCACCCCACGTGGCGGGTTCCTCTGTAGGCCTGTAAACACCATTAGAGCCAAGGTTATTTCCTGAAAAGATCAACTTTCAAATGATAAGAGCCATATGGTGAATAAGAGGATGCATACACATATTTTTCCTTTTGTGTCTCTAATTTGAAAATGTGGACCGTCTCTGTGTTGCTGGAGGCTGACAAGTACAGGCCTTCCATACTGAACGCCAAGGAACAGATGCTCACACACCTGAGGTACAATGAGATACCATTAGTACATGTGATATGAACCGAAAATAAATGTGAGAAATTTAATAGGACAGATCTTAATTTCGCAATGGTATACCTTTTGACTCCTCGTCTGAATTCAAAAAGCTTCTGTCCTTCTGGGATTGAAAAGACACGGATAACTGTACCCTGACAAGAAGAGAAATAAAACAAAATGTTAAGCAGGTGAGTAACTGAATATTAATTATACTTAAAACATACTTTTTCTGATGCTGTGGCCAGTTTTGTTCCACTGGCATCAAAAGCCAAAGCTGCTAATGGACTGTCATGGGCTGGAATCATATTTGCTGCTCGCTGCGAGGACAAAGACAGACAACAATGACAGACTTTGGACAAATCCAAAAGTGAAAGACATTTGTTGCTTTTAAACTTACCAGGTTGACTGTGTCAAACACTTGAACTTCACCTATCGTTGCACTTCCCGGATACGCCAAGTAACAGTTATCATTGCTGATAGAAAGTGCACAGAGTCCTGGACGAAAACATAAAAAAAGATTTTAAAAATTGATAAGAATAAGAAATTCAATGAGATGTAAAAACATAGCTTTTTATTGTTGCTTCCTTTCACCTGAAGGATTGGGGGGAGTTTCTCTGATCGTGTGCAGCACTTTCATATCACGGATGTTGTGGATGTAAAGTGACTCTTCGAGACAAACTATAAGCCTCTGCAGAAAATTAATACAACAGCATGAACATACAACTTTCTGTATGTGACTACTTTTCTATAGGTGACATTTCTCCTTTGTACCTGTCTGTTGAGTTTGACTGCCAGAATGGTGTTGGAATATGAGTAGTTGCATATCTCAGTTCCCTTCTTAAAGTGACAGACTTTGAGCTTCCTGGGCGCCTTGAGGCTGACAATAGCCACCAGACTACTGGAAAACAAGCGCTCCACAATACAAACATCCTCTGTATCCGCTGAAAGAACGACACAATGAAAATACATTTTACAACCACTACATGGAAAACAAAAGGGAAGATAAGGCCACAAATTTCCTTTAAGAGGCATTATCAAGTATTAAAAAGTCATGGTATAATAATGGGTCTAGGAGTCAGCACGCAGTACAATTAGTCAAACTGACACCGGTATGATCTGTAAAAGAGAAGCACCACTTACTACATTCATAAATCTGCTCCAATTTGTCCACAGAAGACAGGGAGAAAAACTTGTAACCAGATTTTGTACCAACAGCCAAGGACCTAGGGACAACACAATGAGTCATTCCTCAAATCCCAACAGGAAGAGACAATGTAATGCATATTACTGGTCTAGATTAGAGACCATAGATTCAATTAAACAGCAAAAAAAAAAAAATCGGACTTCCCCACCCCATCGTCATAATAAAGATTACGAAGATGTGCAGCCATCGCAGTGTTACAAACCTTTAGTTAGCAACATAGTACAGTTCTAAACTCTGTCCGATAATAGCCGAGTAGGTTAGTTATTTGTTCAGAAAAACACCAATGGACCACAAATTGTAAATACTCCAACATAGTTACTTGTCTTCTAATCTTTCTCTGCGGGTTAAACAGCTCACAAGGCCAAATGAGGTAGCGATAGGCTAAGCTAGCATCTTCAAGACAAAAAACATTTAGGATGACTAGCGTTAAATGATGTAGCAAAAATGGAGATGCTTGCTGGATAACGGGGTCTATTTCAGTATTTGTTTCACCACTATGAGTATTGTATACAAGTATGGTGTCGATCCAGATACATCCACAGTGGGAGCTAACATGGCTAGCCTGACTGCACAGGCCACTGGATCCAGGGTAGACCCTCTCCCCGGCCCTGGCTTACGTGTTGTCCTGGTTAAAGTTGGCGAAGAGGAGCTGGCTTCCGCCGGCCTCCCCGCTTTGACTGGCCAAGTTCATGAGCTCGGCACCATCGACATATACAACTCCGATGGAAGTAGCAGCTGGGGTTTACTAGTACTGTGATATGGGCCTCAAAAGTGTGCTTCACGGGGCCATCTCTCTCTCGAGCCCCACTGTAGTGATTGTTGTTGTTTTTCACCGAGGCTGTTGCACTCCTCTATTGCGCATGCGCTGAAAGCAACCTACGACACATTTTAAAGAGACAGGACACCCTTAATAACTAAACCTCACTCAAACTATTGTAGCTAAACTACTCTTTACTTCCACGTGGAAAACGAAAAAAACAACAAAAATAATTATTCAAAATGTGTATTTTGCTGTTTATTTATTGAACAGAAGAAGACCTTAGCTCTCTGAGGATTTCGGTAAGCAGCTGGGCAGGCTATGTTTTATTCTCAGACGCCCTCTGTCGGCAGAGTGTGAAAATGACAACTGGCACAGAAATTGAAAAGTAGCTTTGGTGGTCTTTGCCAACTTTTAATTTTGTCTTGGATATTAATGATGAAAACAGAGATAAATGGAGAGTAAAAACTCACTTGCTGTAACTGATCAGTGATTAACCTGTATTATTTATTTATTTATATTATGTGACCCATCCCTACATATGGGCAAGTCACTGGCTTTTTTGATCTTCCCTTTTGTTATTCTAGTAAAGTTTTTGTTTACTAATAGGGCATATGAAAGCACGTGGTGCACTGAATACCATAGGCCTAAAAGATGCCTGAAAAGTTACTTTCAACAGGCTATGATTAAGATAAACACATGATAACACATGATTTCCCAGAAAAGGGCTGTTTAGGCCTCAATAAACACATACGGCACAGCATTTGCATAAAACCAACAGATGTTTTTGTGCCATACAGTGTAAAAACTGCAACTCTCGGCCGCCATGGGAGTATGCATGAGTCTCTGTTATTACTGGATAATGTTTAATTTCCCGTTAAGTCAAGTGGTGATTGGATTAAGGATAAAAGTTAAGTGCGCGCCCCAACGTTGAGACGCACAGTCTGTCCCAACCAACATGCACTTGGACCTTTCTGTTGAGTTGTAACTCCGCCGTGGACCTGCAGTACATTGTTGAGGATGAAACGAGAGCAGCAGTGGTCGTGTGTGGTGGGGAGGGGCTGCTGTTTGTTGCTCCCTTATCATGAGCCATTAGAGGGGAGAGGGGAGGGGGCGGAGGAGGGGTTACGAGCCCAGTCCCGTGGAACATCCTGCGAACACATCAGAGTCAGAACTAAAAGTGTCAACAGTTAGCGGTGCACCAAGAATCAACTACTTTACTTCTTCCATCACCTGAAACACATTTCCCCCCTCAGGTCCGTGCTGTTGTTGGACTTATGAGTTTGGACGTGCGTTGGTGGGATATCCGGAATGGGGAATCCGTAGGAGAGGACGCTCGCTTGTGTGCTGTTCGCAGATAGAGCGCGCACACAAGATGGACTTTAAGAAGACCAAATTTGGAAGGTAAACTTACTCCCACGGCTTAATCCACACATCTGGATGTGTGTATTTCAATATGGAACCAATTTAGTGCGTCCAGGCGTAATGACGCACAGGGATGCCAAAATAATGTTGCACGTAGAGCGCAGTTGTCTGTAGTTTAAACCCTGTGCCCTTCTCTTATACTTTATCATCAGTTTGTTTCAAAATTACAAGTTGATAAAACAGTTGCTTGGCTTCTTATATTTTATAGTTATATGAGATAGCCAGGTATACTGACCATCACAGTAAACTAAACACTGCTATTAAAGTAATCTTCCAGCAATTTATTTTTTATTTTTTATAGCTTACATTATTTACACATACATATATTCACACTAATTTACAATTAATACACTGCTTTGTTTTGCAGGTGCACATACTGTAAATGTCAACCAAACAAAAAAAAAGTATTTTCTCAATTATCTTTGTGGTGATGCAAGGCACATTTACAGGTTCACCTCACAGACAAAATATTTTTGTTTTTGAAGTTACACCGTATTTGTATTCATTCATATTGTTTATAAATTACTTATATACTTGAAGAGTTTAGTAAAACCAGATAAGTGCCATTGACAAAAATCAACATATACTAGTAATTTTCTCTTCATGTAGCAATGTTTTTAATAACCAAACCTATTTTATAGCTTCAGAAATATTAAGCCACTTTTTACTGATCAAATGGATTCAACTTTAGTTTTACTGGTGTCACCTTTCTTAAATGGTCATAAAAATTTAAAACAAGCTTGCAAAAATATCTAAACAGAGATAGGGTGATATGACCTAAAATCATATAAAAAAGAAATATCACGATAACGATATGTTTGACAATGGAAAAAAATTAAAAACCCCAGCTTTATGCCTTTTTTTTCTTTTTTTTTCTTTTAGTGCCATCCCAATTTCCTCGCAAATTTGATCTACTCAAATAACATATTGTACATCCTTCAATTCGTTTTACGTTGCAAGCACGCTGCTGCTGGTCCGGATATCCAAAACTCATACCGGTATAACGATATGCGATACGATATGGCCCAGCCCTAAACGGATATATCTGCTTTTGCAAATGAACTCTTCACGTATATATTTGTGAAGGTTCTCAGTCGTACAGGAGTTGTCCATCATAGGCAAAAATTATTCAGTCTTCATCTGTACTCTGTAGTTGAAGTGTAGGACGTTTCGATCTTACTCCCAAGATCGTCGTCAGCTTCAATCCTTGCTTTGTTGCTATACATGCACATGGCAATTCATTACGCAAACCTGGTCCCATGGCAAGGATAAGAATGAAAAGGGGCTCTGATTTCTAAACTCAAACTTGCATGAATGTTCCCACAGTGCAGCAGATCTTCTTAGCTGCCACCGATCCTAATAATGTATGTAATGTGCACCAACAGGGCTGTGGTAAACCCTTGCACCGCTGATCCCCCCTCTCTCTTGCATTCCACCTCTATATCCCTGCCTTTGGATGCATACACGTGCGCAGGACTCATATATGTGGCCCGACGAGCAGGGAGCGAGTGCAAGACTGTCCCGATGATGACAATGTCCTCTCTGATCACATCCTCTTTTCCATCGCCCCCCCCCCCCCCCCCCCCCCCCCCCCCCCCCCCCCCCCCCCCCCCCACCACCTCTCCGCCTCCCGTTTCCCTTTCACATCATTACACACGCGCACAACAAACACGCACACACTCCGCTCTGTCATAACTGATTAGAGGGACTCGCACTGTGGCATTCAGGGCCATTGATGGAACCACAATACAGAAGCGGTGCTCGGGACGGGACAGGGCGGCTTTCTTGTTCCAAATCTGGAGCGCGATGACATGAAAAGGGAGGTCACGCAAAACGATTTCAAGTGAGATTCTGAGTGTATGTTCATCATTACCGTTATTGGTTCAGTTAAGGACTCTGTATTTGGATCAGTCCTCAAGGGTTTGCACAGAACCTGGAAGAAAATAACAATGTAGAATCAACAATATTAAATTAACACTGATGTGGCTGTCGCTGTGGAGGGACATCACGGGGATACGCTCCATAGATAAAACAGGAAAGACGATGAATGAAGGTGAATGTGGTGAGATAGAGATTGTGCATTTCGCTGTGCTGCTTACATGTAGAACTCTTTATCCCTAGTAGGTATAGACCCTTTCCCTTAAATCATCAGTGACATCAGCTGGAGGCAGGAAGTGAGCAAGAGAAATACGATTAAACTAAAACTACTGATTACAAGTGTAAATCTACAACTAAAAAATGTCGTCCTGTTGTTGCTTAAGGAGCAAGAACAGGAGGAATGACATTTGAGACGATAAAATAAGGTTTTATCTGATATTTCCAACATCAGTTAGACAGTTGTTTATTGTTACTACGACAACAGCTACAATGGAAATGGATAGGGATGTAGCTTTCCGCCTCCAGCTAAGCCCAGAATGTTTACAAACAATGAAAGGGTAAATTTCTTTCCACATTAAAATGATCCCACGGTAAATAGCTTTTATTTTTTTTATCTTTTCATCGATAAATTCACATCTTATTATCCATTGTCTGGTCACGAGTTCATTAACAATAGTGTTTCACATCTCATGGCTATCTCGTGTCTGCAGAATGTTCCAGATGAGTCCAGTTGCGCTTGTTTATTTGAAGTGTAGACCATGATACATAATGAAATAACACAGCTGACTGACAGAAGCACCTGTGGCCCGGCACGACTACGGCCTCTTTTTTTTTTTTTTAATTGCGTGCGTCTTGATGTGTAAAATGTGATTTCGTAACAACTCCAGATGTGTTCTTTCCTTGTGTAAGCTGGGATTTACAGCTGATTAAAACCAACATGGGCACTAACCATGAATGGAGCGTGTCTGTCCAAGTTCGTGGCAGCCAAAATGCAAATCGAGTTCATGGTTGTGGTCAGTGGCATCCTGCTGTGGAGGTGAAGACATCACAAGTGGCTATGGCAACGCAAACAGTTGCCGTGGTTACGCCGAAGAGTCAAACAGAGGTCTTTGTAAAATGATGATGGTGCTCACTTAAAGCCACATTTCATGCTACACAGTTTGTTGCTATGTGTCACGGCAATTACATTGTCATAAGACACTGGCAAAGCTATATTTTAGCAATGGGTTATCAAAATAAAGCATAATATAGAATATAAACCCAGTAACGATGAGCCAGTGATGTCCCTCTCCAACCAAAGTTAAAGCCAGGAGTCAGAAGAGGGGAGCATCCTTTTTAGGCATCTTTCCCCAAACCTCTGTGTGATTTACCTAATTTTGTTTTGTTTTGTTTGTTTGTTTGTTTATTTATTCATTTCAGGCATTTCACAGTGAACATAATGGGCACAAGCCACCTCCAGTCGGTCATAGTTTTCAACAGAAATACCATTAAACATGCAGAAGGAGAAGAAGAAAAAAACACAAAAACAGTTGCCTGAAAGGGAGTAGGAAGAAGAAAACCTATTTAATCCTACCCCCATTTACTCATAATAAACTAAATCAGCTTCACTGCTACTTCTTACAAAAGCTATCAACAACCATGGACTCAATGTAATAAGGATATATGTTACACAGTATCACATTAACATCCCTAGGATCAAATTATATTTATTTATAGGACATTAAGCAGTGCAGTTAGTAGTTACACATATATAATTCTTCAGTCTTCATCTGTACTCGTAGTTTTGCCAACCTTTAGTACTAAGAGAGGTGGGACTTAGAGGTTACTCCTCCTGCTGGTTTCCTCTTAAGAGACCCACGAGCGTGTCAAGTCTACTCACTTTACTGAGGAAGATCTTTGGACAAAGATCGAAACGTCCTACACTTCTACTACGAGTACAGAAGAAGACTGAAGAATCTTTGCCTACGAGGGACTCCTGCACCACTGAGAACCTACACAGATATAATAGCTTTATTAAAGTCATTCATTTATTATATTAAATTACGCTAAGGGACCTTTTTTAATTAACAGCACACAAGTAAACCTTTGATAGACGGAAATGCATGTTTGTCAAATAGCCAAATATCAGCTTTTCCTTGGTTGTCGCCATGTTGTTGTCTATGCAGCAATGTGTGAAACATATGATTGAAGTAGTTTGTGCCTTTACTACATGTATACTACTGTAGGAAACATAAATATATAGCCTACATGTATGCTACTGTAGGAAACATAAATATATAGACTACATGTATGCTACTGTAGGAAACATAAATATATAGACTACATGTATGCTACTGTAGGAAACATAAATATATAGCCTACATGTATGCTACTGTAGGCTACATATATTTATTTAGCTCTATGTTAGGCAGTTCATATCAAAACCATTCAGCAGTAAGCTATATTCTATCTGTGTCTGTTGTATGGTCAGGGTAAATCCCCTGATATTTTACATGTGCTCCCCCTGTATGTAAACACACAGTTACTTATTAACCCCAGAAACAACATCTGGCCTTCAAGTTCAATTCCCAAACTTTTCTCTGTTTCCATTTCCAGATTTATGAACTGCAGAGTGCCTTCCAATAAAAGATACCAGCCCACCGAGTACGAACATGCAGCCAACTGTGCCACACACGGAGTGAGTACACGCGAGACCCCTTCAAGATATCCCCAGTACTTCATCCTCTTGAATAGTGCCGAGGATTGTGAGGAGGTGGGCTTTTGATTGCAGTAGTGCTTGATAATCTGTGATTCAGCCTGTAGTGCTCTCTAATCTGGTGTAATCCCCGGATGCCTCTGGTTGTGTGAGCGCGGACAGCGAATCAAACACACATCAGCATGGAAGAAATCATTGAGAAAACATGCACATAATGAGCTGTAAGCTTTCAGGAGCATAATGTGTCTTCCACTGAGATGAGTAGGGCTGCTCTGTGCAAACATCAAAGTCATTTATCAAAACAAGAGGTGGGCAATATATCGTGTGTACAAGGTAATATTGAAATTCTTGTTTGGAAGACAAATTTACAATATCAAGTATATCTTTAATGTCAAAAAAGCTACACAATGTCTGACAAAAACACTCTCTCAAAATATAGCACTTTTGTGGTTTATTCAAGACAATTATCTTTTTGACGACACAGCGATCTAAATGAAGAGGTTTGCCAGCATATTTTTGCCGGTTTGAAAAATATTGCTTGATTATTGTTATTGAGAAAGTTCCCCAAAATATCGAGATAACAATGTATAAAATCCCCCACCCCCACTCCAGGTTTTGGGCTACTTTGCTCTCTTTTCATATATAGTATATTCACCTGTAATCAAATAAATGACCTAATCGTTACAATAAGGGGTGTAATTATTCAACGTCTGAGTCAACGTCTCATAGAACTACATGGGAAATGATATATTCCATGACTCAAAATGCATTTTTCTCATATTTTGGTGGCAACATCTCCACTTTAGTAGCTCCTTTAGATTCCAAACTTTCCAGTCTCATACTTAACAATATTTTGAAGCTTTTATTCGGAGGGATTTTTGAATATTTAACTTTGAGCCTGATTTATTGAGTTTTGAAT